>JANRMT010062814.1:4817899-4842865 GCA_026402145.1 Polypterus bichir lapradei
CCCCCCCCCCCCCCCCCCCCCCCCCCCCCCCCCCCCCCCCCGCATATGAACTGGTCCCAGTATGCCCACTCGCTTAGTCCATCCATTAAGGACTCCCGGCCGGGTACGATTTCTTCCTTTATCCCAGCCAGGATGCCTGTCCTTCCTCCCTGGCACCTACAACCCATTGTCATAACGCTGACTCTGCAGTGTTGTTAATCATCTCTTACTGTGCATTTCGTCTTGTTCAGTCTATTCCCAGAGTTTATTTCAAAATTGATTCCAGGAACGTTTTATAAGAAAGTCTGCTGTAAAACAGGAAACCCCCATGGGTGCTGAAATGTCTATTTGCTTTCTGCCTTGTAAAAATCAGAAACTAAACTGACCTTTGTTTAAAACCACTTAACATTGGACAAACATATTGCTCACCTGTGTGTCAGGGGATTCAGTCGTTTTAATTTGTTTCAGGCACTGCTCACTGTGTTGTAATGCAGGACTAGGGCTGTCAGGTTAATAACATTCACACCAAATACACAAAATGAAGGCAAGGAATTTGCAGGCAGCTGAAAGAAACGAGAGTCGGCTTGGCGCTGGACGACATACATCACTTAGAGGAGATAAAAACGACAGACTTCTTCTGGTATCAGGATGGACTTTTCACTAACTGTTTGGTGTCACTGGCTCCCATATTTGAAATATTAAGACATGTAACGTTGCAGTGATAAAGCATGTAAAGTCACCCGCCGATTCACGGATGACCGAATGGAGGCCATTTGTACTTAAGGCCAATAACTGATGAGTGGGTGTGAATAATTTGTGAGGTGGTACTTTCCTTTTACAACCAATTTCTTCAGTTCCACTACACTGCACATGTTTTCTCTGTGAAATACTGATCGATCGATCGCCATGAAGCACTAACAAATGAACAAGGAGCTTTCCCTGTTATGTAATGAACACCATGAAGCATCAACACATTAATGGCGAGCAGTTCCTCTGTGGAGTTTCGGAAGGCACAGCTGCACGGCAAATCCAAACTGGTGGGAATATGATCGGCACGATAACAGCTAAGTGGCACTGAATAAAGGCCGTTGAGAACCATATCAGTGGCTCGCGCCAAACCAACAGAGCCTCCATTGCAATGACCTGTACACTTTCTGACCTGACAGTTATATAACCAGCCAAATGGCCAGTCCCAAATGAAGCTGCAAGTCAATGAATGATTGTATTTAGAAACAAGTCGGATGAAATACATTTCTTGTAACGTTTTCTGCTCTTATAATAGATAAGATCTTGCTAAGCCTGTTCTGGTCAAAGAATAGCACCAGTATGGACTAAGAACTCAGGGCCTCAACATGCACTTTAGTCACATGCTGCGAGTCTGCCAGAACAAAAACACCAGTTTACCATGCCAAAGATCTACCAGTGAATCACTGAGTCGGTAGGAGGCTCAAGTTCATAAACCGTACCTAAACAGGATTAGTCAAAGGGCACAAGGCCTGAATGCGAGAGCAGAGCTGGCCCTCACACTATAATGTCTCACTGGTCCAAGAGATGCATCACGGAAGGACAAGGAAGGCTTAAATTCTGGCTGACAGAGAAGTTCAGTGTCTCCTACTCCATTCAGAGACCATGCTGGATCAAGAGACCAACCAGCTTACTATGAAGCAAACCTTCTCGTGGTGCCCCTGTTAATCTGCCCTACCAGACAGAGACCAATAGCTACACTGCCTTGTTCTCCCCCAGACATCTTCCAACACTATTTGATCTCTTTTCGCTGTTCCGTTATTTGACCAAGTAATATTTTCCATTTACTTGCGCTAATGTGATCTTTACTATCATTTTTGTGAGTCTTTCGAATTTTCCTACTTCCATTATTTCTATCCTGCTCTGCATGTGTATCACGGGACTTGCTTCCAAAAGTTCTAAGTATGACGTGACCTGCCTGTCTCGCGGAAAGTGAAAGTGTCTCTCTGTCTCTCAAAAGATGACATCTCGTCGCAGTCTTGTCCCGTGTTTTGTTTTGGTTTTTTTTATAATAGAGAGACAAGAATAAATGTTGAGCTTTTTCTCTGACCTGTTCTGGTACTCTAATTGACTAGGGTTACAGATGTAAAAGAAAGAATGAAGCCCTGAACTACAAATGCAGTCAGCCCTGACAGTGTGGTAAGAGTATAGGGTTAGGGACATTCTGTTGTAATCTACACAATAAAAGAGTTGAAAATAGAGGCATCTTACTGTCCTATCACAACAAAACAACAACATAAGGGATCTGATGATGAGCAACAAGTCATTCTGTGCAGAGATTGTCTGCAGTGTCTGCTAAAAGAGTCAAAACAGTTGAAATGGCTGCACAGCTTGCCATCAAAGTCAGAATGGTGGACTACACAGTGAAGAGAACGATTAAACTACCATCATTGTCTGTCGTGATCTGTTGTTAGCCACTTATTGAATACAAATGAAAAGGTTAAAACAAACCACATATGAAGAGTACCATTATACTATTTTAAATGTCACATACCTAGGGTTGCCAGATTAGAAAACTAGAAATACGGGACACTCTTAAAAACTCTTTCTATATTATATATATATATATATATATATATATATATATATATATATATATATAAATTTATACATGCCTCTTACACACACAGACCAATATTTTATATAAAATAGGAGACATAATGTGTTGCTTGATATCAGACTTCCTGCCATGTTCAATACTGAAAGTGCAATTCCATACACCACAGTTTTCTTCAAAACAGCTTCTGCCTAGTTTGATAAATGTTCATTATAAATATCCATCCATCCATTTTCCAACCCGCTGAATCCGAACACAGGGTCACGGGGGTCTGATGGAGCCAATCCCAGCTAACACAGGGCACAAGGCAGGAATCCAATCCTGGGCAGGGTGCCAACCCACCACAAGACAGACAAAAGCACACCCACACACCAAGCACACACTAGGGCCAATTTAGAATCGCCAATCCACCTAACCTGCATGTCTTTGGACTGTGGGAGGAAACCCACGCAGACACGGGGAGAACATGCAAACTCCATGCAGGGTGGACCCGGGAAGTGAACCCGGGTCTCCTAACTGCAAGGCAGCAGCGCTACTACTGCGCCACCGTGCCGCCCATTCGCTGGAATATTCATCACGAAATTGACACTTACATTTTGGCCTCTTTGGATGGATGGATGGATTAGTTTTTAAGTTAGAAAAAAATTGGGCCGTGGCAAGTAGTAACAACACACTTTGGTGACAGTCACTGTATGTTGCAATGCTGATACAGAACTGCACAGCAGCGCGGCTGGAGAGCACAACGGTAAGAGTGTCGCCATCGTCAGCCAGCCACAGCAACTGAACAAGCTGCAAACAGGCAGCAAACACGAGTTTCCTCATTATATTTGGGTTATTTTCATCAAGAGAATCTGAGAAATAAAGTATAATTACTTATAAAGTTACAACTAAGTACCATAAGAAGGTAGTAAAATATTTTTATTGCGAAATTTGAAAATGAACTAAATATGGGACATTTGGGTGTCCCTGAAAGGGCAAAATGATCAAATATGGGACATATTCCGTATATAAGGGACGTCTGGCAACCCTACACATACCTGTTTCTGTAGCTTTCCATATCTATCCCTTGTAATGGATGGCTGGGACCCTTGCCTACCTGGGTTGCCTGGAGATTGGAAGGACCGGGAGAGAAACAATATCTCCCCCTGGACACGAGAGGGCAGCCGCCCTGGTTTGCATCAGGGCCATGGGAACAGAACTTGGAAGCTCAAACCTGTTGGGGTCCTGTGGCCTCCACCAAAGGGGAGCCTGGAAAGTTCCTAAACCTTGGAAGAGCATCGGGGAACACATCCGGGTGCAACAGAAAAGGGGCCATCTCACTCCATTCGGAGAGCCGGAGTTGGGAGGTGGAGGACAGAGGTTGTGGGAGAGGACTGCAGGTGGCAGAAGGAGAGAAGAAAAAGAATAAAGAAAGGAAAAGGACTGAGCATTTGTGGCTGATTGGTGCACTGTGTGCAGTGCTGTAAAAGGCAAGAAAGGGAGAGAATAAATCGTGTGTTTCTGGGATTTGTGTCTCTGCGTCTGTCTGGGTCCGGGCTGATTGTCCACAACATTTTTTTTAAAGTTTGGCCCAACTAAAAATCCAACTTATCAAATGATGATTATTTTAGAATTATAATAAAACAGCCTTTGCTCTGTTATTTTCAAGCTACCTCACATAAGCAATAGCAATCTGATCGCTTATGTATTAATGCAGAATTAGCCATTGATTTACACTGTTTAAGTGCAGTGATGTCCCCCGTCATTTGGTGCTTTCAGTAAATTAGTTGCATTCAAGATGTTACATCGATAAACATTACTGTAACATAATGAAGGGCAGAAATCCATTTAAGAATTGTTAAATGTGCAGCTTTAGTAGCCACAGTGACTACTCATTTTCATTAATGCATTACATGTCACATCACTGGAGAAGAATTTACTCGTGCTTCAAAGCACTGCAAGATGAGCCAAATGAATATTTGGCCAGTATGAAAGTTTTCAAACACTAAAAATTATTTTGGAACAAACATATGGAGCAGCTCAGACAAGACATCTGCATTGCCAAAGAAACTGGCAAGAAAAGACCTCTGTGGACAGAACAAAAATCTGAAGCAGCTCTGCACCCAGACTTGAAGGGCTATCTTTTAAGACTCTTTTCAAATACATTTTCTATTTGCTGTCACTATGGATTGTACTACGTTTTTATAATTTTGTTTTTTTTATTAATACTGATTTTATACTGTTTAAAGAGTGAATGCCACATTCCCACACGAGTTAGAATCCGAGAAGGGACACCTTTAATAGCAAGCAGTGGGGTGAGCGGGCACCTGCTTTGGGGATTGGCACAGGTGTAGCTCCGGTCTAATGACAAACATTTCGTCTTGTTAGGCTGAGCTAGTAAATCTCTTTTCTTGCAGTAGCTGTCCACATGGGGCGCTATAAATTAGACATACCTAATGATCATACAAACAACACAGTTAACTGTACAGGCAGTCCCTGGGTTGTGTACGAGATAGGGACTGTAGGTTTGTACTTAAGTTGAATTTGTATGTAAGTCGGAACAGGTACATTATTTTAATAAATGCTATTGGCTATTGTTGACCGACTGTAACCAAGTGCTCTGCCAATGAATGATGGAGTGTCACCTCTCTCTGACCTTTTTATTATTTCTACTTTATTTTCCATGGTGATGGTTTTTCTCTTCTTTACTGTATCACCAGCACTTGCATCAGATTTGTGTTTCAGAGACATTCTTGAAGGGTGAAGACAAAAGGTTAAGACGTACACTCTATCACGGCATGAAGACACCCCTCGCCAGCACGTCTGGTGTACTGACAAGAGACAACTTGCTATTGAGAATGAATGGGGGTGGCGAGGGGCGATTCACCACCCGCCCACCACACAGTCACCTCCACTACAGTATGCTGCCTGCAGCGTCCGCCCACTGAGAATGAACAGGGTGCGGCCAAAGGCGGGTAGTGAATCGCCCACCACCGCCCCCATTCAACAGGCAGCCACCCAAGGCACACTACAATGCTGCCCTAAACCCCGCCGCCCCATTCACCCTCAATGGCCTCCATTTAGCCACAACTGGGTCATCACTTGCAGCATCACCAGCCTCACACCAAAAACAAACGGGGCAGCCGTACGAGGGACACTGCAAGGCTGTGTGGTGGACGGGCAGTGAAATGCCCCTCTCCGCCCAGTCAGGAGCAGTAGCTGTGGCTGTGGGGTGGGTAGGCAGCGAACCGCCCCATCAAGCCTCTGCCCTGAACACGAGCGGTAGCTGCGGCCCCATTGACTATGGACCACGGGTCACCGCTTGCCGCACACCCAGCTGGCCACTGATAATGAATGGGGTGCGGTTCATCAACCGGAGACGCCCGAGGGACACTACACTGCGCTGCGCGAGCAGCAAAACCGTCCCCCCCCGCAAAGCCCATCCACCGCTTACAGCGTCCCCAGGCCGAAGATGATGGAGCGGCAGTCGGATGTCTGTAACTTGGGGACTACCTGTAATTGTAGCATAGGTGAACAAAAATAATGAACAGAGGAACTTCCATGATAATACACTCAAGGTGTAGTGATAAGGGCACCTGGCTGGGTGACTGCCATATTCCCACTAGGGCTACTGACTGAGAAGAGGTTTTCAAAAAGAACCCTAATGGTAAGCTGGCACCTGCTTTGGCGACTGGCACCAGTTTGAAGACAACAGTTTCATCTGCTTATGCCAAACTATGTAGTCTCTTTGCCTGAAACAGCTGTCCATATGCAAGTAAAGTTATACATTTTGGGGAAATTAAACTGCAGGTAATCTTCAAAAGTTAAATAACACTAAGGACAATGGAGTACTTGAATCCATCAAAGGATAAAGGCCATGTAAACTTGCTGCCATATTTATGCTGTTACACCCTGTGGCATCATTAGTGCAGTGAACACAGTCACATGACCAATTTGCTATGTGACATGCAAGCTAAGAATAGCAAGACAATAATGAAACTTAACATTTTAATATTAATACCAATTGCAAGAATAACTACTACTATAATGGATTTCTCATGCGCCAAAAAACACAAAACAGTCAAACACACACACATTTATTAGTCCAATACTACACCTGCAAGAGCCTTCTGGGGCGAGTGTCCACTGGCGATTCTGGGCTTGGATCACCTCATGGAATTGGGGAACAGTGAGGAAGATGATGTTGCCTCTGACCAAAAGTGAGGTATGAGGCAGAGCAGGCAGTGGATAAGGCTGATGAGTGTGCATGGAGCCATGACAGAGCAGGATAGCAGACACAGCAAGGGAGGAGATGGCAGATGACAAGGACCGAGTCGTTACAATTCACATCCATATTTCTCAAATGGCTAATCTACCACCTGTAATGAAGTATCTTGAAGCAAACTAATGTTCTGTAATGCAACTGCTTCATTAACTGGGGTATTACGATATTACAGCAGAAATTCAATAACATCTATGTGTACAAGTAAAAACTTTAATTCAGTCGACTCACATTTCTTCTCATACACACCTGCCTTGTGAAATATCTGCACCATCTTGTTCACAAAACTCCTTTAAATGTTCCAAATCTGGTGGCTGGTTGGCATGAAATGCCCATTTCAGATTTTGTTCTGTCAGCCTAAGAGCTGCATTCAGTTTGGATCCAATGATTACAAAACACAAAACGTCCACCCCTTTGTGTGGAATTACTGCCATATTAGAAGGGCAATTTTCTGTTTATTTGTAACTCTCAGTTAAAGGCCCTTATGTTCTCTTCCAGGAAACTTTAATATGGCTTTAAATTAATAAATACCTCAATTATGCTTGACAGAAGGAATAAGGGATATTTTAGTAAGAGGGAACATTTGGTTTTCATCAAAATATTTCTTTTGTTGCCAAAAAGGCATTAGACTCATCCATCTAAACAACATCCTGTAAAAACTTACAGAATCAAACAGATGGTCTTTAACAAACATAATGTAAGCAGCAATGTTCTATTTTGAGCGTAAAGATTTTTCCCTTTAAGACCTTCTCCAGAATGTCCCAGCTATTTAGCTTCTGTGTTATCCTCAACCCTTACAACATCTTTTGGTCAAATCTGACCCCGCTTTGTGTTTGAAGTCAGTAAAGTTGCTCGGTCTCGTTGTCCTACTTCCCATCTGGCAGAAAGGACCATAGCACCCGAAACAGCTCTGCCAAGTACTACAGTACAACAGCTTCTACTCCTTGGCAATGCGGACTCTGAACTCTGTGCTACACCTCAGATCTACCCCTGGTAGTGAATTTCTATGCTGTATATGTGTTATAGTTGTTTTTTCATTATTAGTTTTACTGTAATTATTGATTTATTATCTACTAGCTGCGTGTGGTCTTTGGGACAAAAAACAACCTGAAGACTCCCTAACAGTTTTAGCATACTCGTGAACTTGGAGGGTCATCAGCTAACTCTTAAGAATGACCCAGTGCAGAGGGCGTGGTACCCACCTGTGCTTGCTGCCCCACTGGCTTTCGTAAGAAGACACTGGCAATACCATATCTTAGTCGCATCACTGGTGTATGAGTCCTATTAATCTTTGTCTCTAGAAAATACATCCAGATAGATAATATGTTAGTGAAAACTTGCCCTCCATCGTGGAGTTGCTGTTACTTGCATGTTGTCGAGTTGCGGCGTTTGCTTCCTTTCTACGTTGCAACATCTGTGTCATTAGCAAGATGTCGATATTGTGCGGTGGCGTTTGCTGCACATGGGTCTTTTGATGTGAGGTTCCTGCAACTGGCCAAAAAAAATTAAAAATGCATTCATGTACCAGCTAGTGGCTGTGAGCAGAGCGGACTGCTCCACACGCACACAGGTCTTCCTTTTATGTCTAAACTTAACTTATTATTTTTATTATTCACCTATTATACAGGGTGGCACATGAAAAACCAAACCTTCTCCGACCGGTGGGCTCGAGCTATTACCATTTTTTACTTGTGTAAGACGCGCACCCTAATTTTTACAAAGAAAATCGCGGAAATCGTTTTGCCCCGTGTATAACGCTTGCTGTGATTGTATAGGAAGCGTTTAGGGCACGTTTTCCGCAAAATGCCCTTCTGTTTTTGTTGCAGGACGCCAATCTCGAACACATGACTCTGGAACATTATACTTGCGACCTGCTGCCCAATTTCCTATCTTCTCTGCTTCCAAAATCATTTTTAGTTTTTTTCCCCGCGGTGAATGAAACTTTCTGACATTTGCTATATTTTCTCCAATTGCAAAAATAAAAATAAGTAAACTTCCCATAGGTTTTAAAGTTTTTAAAGCATGTTTACCTTGCCACAGCTTTCACATTAGTTTTCCCCCATTATTATTGACTTAATGGATTTTCCGCTGCATTTAGGGCAGTTGGTTAGTTCACAACCCATAAAAGCATCCAAAATGTCAACTTTTCATCTCAGAAATGTGAAGGCTTTTAGTGAACTGCAATAAATTAAAAAAAAAAAAAAAAAAAAAAAAATTCCAAATGTCATATTTTTGTAGAGCTGCTTTTGAACACTGCCATGTCCTTTTGTGAAGTTGTGACCCACTTGTACTTCATTAGATTTCACTCTCCATTTACGGCACTCTGTTTGCTTCCAATTCATAAAAACATCCTAAATGGCATCTGTCCTAAAACTCAGGGTCAACAAAACTACAAGTTACGAAGCTCAAGCACATTAAAATGGAAGTAATTATAACAGAAACGACTGAGCAGCACAACTAGAACTGGAGTTTTAGTGAAGAGTTCAGACGGGGAGGATTGTGTTTCACTAACGTCCTGATTGGATTCCAGCATGTAACAAAAGCAGATGAGCAGAGGGGTGCAGATGAGAGTATTTATCTGCATTTCATCTGCACACGAGGTGAGTGATGAAACTAAAAGAAGAGGGAAGTCATGGTGCAGTGTGTAGGTGGGTACCAAATTATGAGGAAAGGATCATTTTCAGAATTAAGTGCTGTTAAAAGTGGTGTCCAGCAGGGGTCAGTGCTGGGGTTAGCTACACTTTTTAATATACAGTTGTGGTCAAATGTTTTGAGAATGACCCGAAGTGTTGGTTTTCACAGAGTCTGCTGCTTCAATGGTTTTAGATCTTTGTGTCAGATGTTTCTCTGGTCTACTGAAGTAGAATTACAAGCAGTTCAGAAGTTTCAAAAGGCTTTTACTGACAATGAAATGAAGTTTATGCAAAGAGTCAATATTTACAGTGTTGGCCCTTCTTTCTTTTTCAAGACCTCTGCAATTTGTCCTGGCAGGCTGTCTGTAAATCAACTTCTGGGCCGAATCCTGACTGATGGCAGCAGCCCATTCTTGCATAATTAGAATTGCTGGGTTTTTGTTTGTCCACCTGCCTCTCGAGGATTGACCACAAGTTCTCAATGGGATTAAGGTCTGGGGAGTTTCCTTGCCATGGACCTCAAATTTCGATGTTTTGTTCCCTGAGCCGCTTATTTCTCACTTTTGCCTTATGGCCCGGTGCTCCATCATGTTCCTCATCAAACTGTTCTGGGATGGTTGGGAGAAGTTGCAGTCGGGAGGATGTTTTGGTCCCATTCTTTATTCATGGCTGTGTTTTTGGGCCAAATTGTGAGTAAGAAGCAACCTCACGTGACATGAATGGTCTCTGGATGCTTTACTGTTGGCATGACATAGAACTGAAGGTAGTGCCGTTCACCGTTTCTTTTCTTCTGGATGCACCAAACAATCAGAAAGGCAATTCATCCGAGAAAATGTCTTGACCCCCAGAAGTCCAATCCCAGAATATCACTCTGTCCCTGATGTTTTTCTTGGCCTCTTTGCTGCCCTTCTTGACACCCACCAGGCCATCCTCCAAAAGTCTTCACCTCCCTCACACCTGCCTGCTGCCATTCCTGAGCAAGCTCTGCCTTGGTGGTGCCTGCAGCTGAATCGACTTTAGGAGATGGTCCTGGCACTTGCTGGACATTCTTGGGCGCCCTGAAGCCTTCTTCACAACACCAAAGGAAATTTTTTTTTGGGGATTGAGTTCATTTTTATGGCAAAGAGGGACTTTGGAATTAATTGAAATTCATCACATCACTCTTCATAACATTCTGGAGTAGATGCAAATTGCCATCATAAAAACAGAGGCAGCAAACTTTGTGAAAATTAATATTTGTGTCATTTTCAAAAGTTTTGACCATAACTGTAAACAAGAACATAAGCAACAGGCTGGTTAGGGTTTGAGACGACACCAAAGTAGGTGGGATGGCAGAGAGTGTAGAATCAGCTTTATTATTGGACAGCATACAGGCTTGGGAAGATTTGTGGACAATGAAGTTTGATACGAGGGCAAATCAAACATTAAATACAAATTGAAAACTGCACAGTAACCGCATCGGATAGAAGCTGACGCAATACAACATAAAGGATGCTGGCTTGTGAGATCAGTAAGCTGTCTGGGTAACCATCTTGCACAAACTTTACAGTACCTCAAGTCATCATTCACTATGACGTGTGCAGATACATAGCTGGAATCCAAATGTGCAGCAACAGCGGACAACGTCATCTGTCAGTCTGATAATGAGATGTGGGCTTGCGTGTGTGCGATTGCTGGTGGTCGACCAGATTGAGTTTCATCTATTACAGTTGTTATGCCGCTCTAAATCTTTCTAACCCATTAACTCTTTAAAGGCTGAATATTTTTTCCAATAAACTTTTTTATGAAAAGCACACAGAGCAATGGTTTCACACATAAATCAACATAAAATGTCTGTTGCTATGTGCTGTGGGCACATGTTTGGCATCTCTGGTGGCAGTGGCTGAGCTGCGGCACTTCGATGGTCAGCAGGAATACACGGTGGGCTGGCTGCCTGGCTGTTTTCGCACAGCAGGTGGGTGAAGCGGTGGCAGTCGCAGTGTGACACAATATGGTTTGTACCTCTTGTCATCATAAGTGGTGGTCCTCCCAGGCGTACGCGGCTGTAGGTGCATCAGCTACACAAAAATGTTCAGCACCATGATTAGCTGGGAACTGATCAGATGATGCTGGTGCTTCATTTTCGATTGATATCCATCTCCAGATCACTTGCTTCAAACTCGGAGTCAGACAAGTCAGAGTCCTATTCAACGAAATTAGGTAAAAGGTCCACTGAGTATTTTGCTTTGCACATCGCCAGATGTCAATGCCATTTTAGTGGTTGTTTGCTCTTCGCTACTCATGCACGAGTAGGGAATCGAGGTTAAATCAACAAAGCTATGTAACTTTTCTTCTAATAAAGAGTGTCGAACTGAAACGTAAGGGTTGAGTTTTGTTGCAGTTTACAGATGATTGCTGTCCTCTACCCCTGAATTTTGACAAAACTCAACATCAGCCCTGAAAGAGTTAATAAACATCTTGTTGGGTTGCTGTTTCGGCAGGGTTCACTCCTTCTACCAAAGAAATCTCACTACAGCGTGTTGTTCAACAATGGCGTAATCCTGCAGCAGGGCATCCATTTTTAGAATATTTTCATTTTTGAAATAGTCAATTTTAATAGAGCTTTTGTACTTTGGCTAAAGCTCCTTGTTTTTGGTGTCTTATCTCATTTATTCATACAGGAGGAAATGTACGAGAAAGAATCAAAAAGAAAAGGCAACTTACACTTTAATAGGGGCAACTGTGTGCAGATGAGCACAACAGTTCTGTCACTTCCCCACATTGTCTCCCCAGCAGGTACACGCACTTCTTGTATCATTCCATTAAGTTCTTCATCCCTTCAGAGAAGAAGCATTTCGGTGGGTCCCAAATCCAAGTCTGCCCTCATCATCGGAGGTGAACCACGACCATACAGAGCCCCTTAAAGTGGACTGAAGACGCAATAGTCACATGGTGCTACACCAGAGGATGTGGAAGACATTCAAACCGCAGCTCTTGCATTGCCTCCACTGTTGTGGCCGCTGCATGGAGCAGCAAGACTCTTTTAGCCAGAATTGCTCTTCTTTTGCTGCAAATTGCTGGTTTCTCTTCCTCTGGCCAAAGAAAACCCAATATGGCGCGTTGTTCAACAATGGTACAGGGTGAGGCAGAAAGGACGGATGTCTTTGAAATGGCTACAACTCACCACTAGGTGGAATGACAGATGTGCGGTAGGTGGTTATAGGTTCGCGAAGTCTTAGCATTTTTTTTATTTTCTTTTTAATTGAAGCCACAGAGCCGTGGATGATTGAACAGCTGATACTGTAAATGTAAAAAGGCAACTGGAAAAGCTCATATTGACACATAATTTTAGGAAGTCACTGTGCACTGAAGAGATTCAGAAGGTCTGGAAAATGGCAAATATCATCCCATTATATAAAAAGGGTGACAGGGCAGATCCGAGTAACTATAGGCCAGTAAGGTTAACATATATAACAGGAAAATTAATGAAAGGAATTATTAAGGATAAGATTAAGCAACACCTGGCAAGGACAGGAGTTTAACTAAACAATCAGCATGGGGTCAGAAGAGGGAGGTCGTGTTTTACTAACAGGCTTGGAATTCTATGAGGAGGCAACAAAAGGATACGATCAAAGTGGAGCAGATGAGATTATTGATCTGGACTTTCAGAAAGCATTTGATAAGGTGCCACATGAGAGGTTGGGCATCAAACTAAAAGTGGGAGGTCAGGATGTGGTGTGTAGGTGAGGGCAGAATTGGCTCAGACACAGGAAGCAGAGGGTGATGGTGTGAGGAACCTCATCAGAACTGGCCAATGTTAAGAGTGGTGACCAGCAGGGGGCAGTGCTGGGGCCGCTGCTATTTTTAATATTTATAAATGATTTAGATAGGAATATAAGGAACAAGCTGGTAAAGTTTGCAGATGATACCAAGAGAGGTGGATTAGCAGATAATTTGGAATCCATTACATCATCACAGAGGGACTTGGACAGCAGACAGGCTTGGGCAGATTTGTGGCAGATGAAATTTAATGTCAGTAAGTGCAAAGTATTACACATAGTAAGTAAAAATGTGAGGTTTGAATACACAATGGGCGGTCGTAAAATCGAGAGTCCACCTTATGAGAAGGATTTAGGAGTCGTACTGGAATCTAAGCTATCGACTCCCAGACAGTGTTCAGAAGCCACGAAGAAGGCAAACAGGTCATATCAGGTTATATAGCGCCTTGATGTGTGGAGTATAAGTACAGGAGGTTCTGCTCAAGCTTTATAACACACAGGTGAGGCCTCATCTGGAGTCCTGTGTGCAGTTTTGGTCTACAAAAAGGACATAACAGCAGTAGAGAAGGTCCAGAGAAGAGAGACTAGGCCGATTCCAGGGCTATAGAGGATGAGTTATGAGGAAAGATTAAAAGAGCTGAGTCTTTACAGTTTAAGGAAAAGGAGATCACGAGGAGAAGTGTTTAAAATGATGAAGGGAATTAGCACAGTGAGTCGAGACGGTGACTTTAAAATGAGTTCATCAAGAACACGGGGACACAGTTGGAAACTTCTGAAGGGGAATTGTCACACAAACATTAGGAAGATTTTCTTTACACAAAGAACGACAGACACTTGGAATAAGTGACCATGTAGCGTGGTAGACAGTAAGACTTTAGGGTCTTTCAAAACTCGACTTGATGTTTTTTGGAAGAAATAAGTGGACAGGACTAGTGAGCTTTGTTGGGCTGAATGGCCTGATCTCGTCTTGATTGTTCTAATGTTCATTCTAAGGTGATGAGGCCTGTATGCAAATATTACAGCTGTCTTCTACTTACGAAACGGAATACAAACCTAAATGAGCAGCACAACAATACTTAATACACATTTTTATGGCATCAATAACAGTAGGTATCTTCTTCTTCCTCTTCATCTTTTCCCATTTCTATGTTGTTGCACGTTTTGTTTCCACATGGGCTAGTAAACTATAACCTACCTAACTTTAACAGTGCACATCGTTTGTCTGTGCTTTTTCTCTGTTTCTGACAAAGAAGATGCATATTTGTGCTCAGAAGAGATAAATTCAATTCTGACAGGAGAAAAGGGCAGGAGGTTGAACCACAGTAGCCACCCCTCTTTGCACATTCCTGAAAAGCTTACAACTTCTAAAATAATCTTCTTGATATACAGCAGATAATTCATATTGAAGCCACAGCACAGTCACGATTATCTGACATTTACAATTTAGGCAGGACTCTTGTGGTTTTTTGGACTCCCGGCTGTGTTACCCGACAAGACGTTTCACTTACCTGCTTTTGTCCGTGATTTGCTCCTGCATCATCCTAAGCCTAGCCGGTGGGATGTAGGCACCTCCAGTCCGGGTTAGGATGGGATCCAGTTCCTCTTTTTTCTTTTTGGCAGCAGGTGGCTCTTTCTCCGGAGAAGGAGATCTTCCTCTTCTCCTGGAGTCTGTCTCACCATCTCTATTGGGACGAGTGTCACGATCTCGCTCTCTGCTGCCATTGCGGGTTCTTTCTCTTTCTCGGCTTGGATAGCGATCCCTTGCTCTGTCTCTACTGTGGTCACGTTCCCTTTCACGTTCCCGGTCCCTGGTGAAGGAAGTCAAGTAAAAACCATTGTAATTCAAAACAGGAATTGAATACTGATTGTTTAAACATTTTATTTCATGCTAGGGTTGCTTTACCAACAGCTGTATTTTCACATTGCCTTATTTCTGAATGTGACTGAGATAAATGTGTACACTGCAAAGAGCCAATCACCACAGCTCTTCACCCTCAAAAGCTGCTCTGAAATACTAAAGTGCTCTTCCTCCAGTTTCCCTCTACAAGTAATTGTATTGGAATAAAAAATTAAACAATTTGTTCTGTTTCTACAAAGAGGTTCATATTTGACATTGCAGATCCCCTCTTTTTTTCATGAGGTGGAGTACTGGCTCCCGGTGTTTAAAAGAATGGACTGGCCTACCTATAACGAGCGTCTCGGTCGCTGTACCTAGAGGCACGGCCTCTGCTGGAACGATCTGAGGGATCTCTGTCACGCCGTCCTGCTGATCTTGATCTTCGCCTGTCAGAGACCCTAAAAAAAAAACAGACAGATGGTGGGTATGTAAACCAGCATTGTGTTTTAAAAGAACTTTTAACTATAAAATCATATGACAAAATTAGAAATGTTCTTTGTTTAAAGCTAATTAGATCACCAAAAAGGTGTGCAGCACAACCAACTTACAACCAGCCTTGTTCCTGTTTAGGTTTATTACGACGTACACACTTGATAAAAGAGGTCTTTAAAGTGCATAAAGAGGGTATAACAAAAGAAAATGGAAGAGGGTCATCTCACTTTGTGATGTTAACATCCTGGGATAGGTAATGTGAAGTGAGGTCTGTGGATGGTAAATATTGTTTCTTTGAGGCTAGCTATTATTACATACTCAAAAGGTAAAGGTGTTGCTATTATTAGCAAAGGGTAATTATTAATTAATGACAACACGAACCATAGCAAGTAAAAACAATGGCTGGATTTCCATCCAGCATAGAACCCCAGTTTTCAGCATTTGTTATCAATTGTTTATATGAGAAAACCGCCTCAGATTTGCATTAGTTGCCATATTCAAGATATTAATCATTAGGATCCATTAACGAATTTGTCATCAGACTTCATCCATCCATCCTCTTCTGCTTATCCGAGGTCGGGTCGGGCCATTTCTGATTCAAATACAGTCTCCCACTGTTTGGCTATAACGACAACTTACATTTGAAGTAAATTTGACATTGCTAGCAAATCCCCCTAGAATGGCCACTCAGGTTCTCTCCATATGATGCTCCCAGAATTCTCAAAACGCTACTAGGTTACATATGGGAATCAATGGATACTCTCACACTGCAGCTCAATTCTGATTTTTTTTACTCACACGTAACACGGTTTCTTACTTTACACCACTATACAAACACTACCTGTGCTGCCCATCTAAGATGGGTTGAAATCTAAGGTAGCAAGGTAGACCTCAGCATTAACGTCTGCAATGCACCATGTGTGGGAATATATTTGTAATACATGTAATAAAATGAATTGAATTTGTCATTCCAACAGAAGGCGCATCACAAACATTTGTACTGATAAAATGTATTCCTACAAATGTTTGTGATGTACCATCTCTGTTGGAATGACAAATGCAAAGCATATGTCTCTGCTATATGCCATTTGATATGGGATTTGTAAAAGCAGTGGTAATGTTTGTGACTCACCACCTGTTAGAATGACAAAGACATTGCAACCCTTCACGTGCTGTTGGACCTTTTTCCATTCTCCCGGCAGGTTAAGAGAATCCCAGTCAGTTCGTGGCGAGGGAACTCCAACAAAATCCATGACTGTCCTCTATTCTGACACCATGTCTTGTTTTCACAAATTGTGAAAAATTAAATGATGGTGAAAATATGCAGGGGAACTTTATCTATTACAACTCTTACATTCACAGCATCCGTTCTCTAAATTAACTTCCATAATAGTAACCTGGAGGTCCCTTTTTCTGGTGCCTTCCTGATGACATAGGTGCCTAAACCATGATAATACATTTCAATGACATATAAACATTACAGTGATCACCTCGATAGACATCTCACCACCCAAATCACTACTCGTGAATCTAAGATGTTTAACAGGCATTCCCGGTATTAACTTTATGATTTGCCACGAATATTTAGCGACAGCGTGTCTATTGGATTGCTGCTGACAGACGGCCTTATATGGGCAGGCACTCAATTACGTGGGAGGCATGGGTATGGGGGACGCAATATAGGCAGGCAGCCAACTACATGGGAGACGTGGTGATGGGGGACGCAATTCCGTCTTACATGGCGACCGAGCTGCAGGCTATGGCCGTATATATGTACGTAAGTAGGATTCAGTTATGACCATTACGTGTAGAATTTCGAAATGAAACCTGCTTAACTTTTGTAAGTAAGCTGTAAGGAATAAGCCTGCCAAATTTCAGCCTTCTACCTACACGGGAAGTTGGAGAATTAGTGAGTGAGTGAGTCAGTGAGTGAGTCAGTCAGTCAGTCAGTGAGGGCTTTGCCTTTTATTAGTATAGATTAAGGTGGGGCAACTCCTAGTGCACTGGCTAGCATGATTTGATTTGATATACTTTCATATACATTTTGGCTTTTTGCCTCACTTTTGGAGGTCAGAGCACAGGGTCAGCCATTATACAGCACCCCTGGAGCAATTTCCAGGTTAAGGGTCTTGCTCAAGGGCCCAATGGAGTAGCATCCCCTGAAGTTAATATATGCAAATATTTAAATCAATAATATATAGTAATATTTTCAAGTAAAAAATGTTTAATTATTGTATGTTGTCCCAAGTATTAGGATTATATTGTGGGATCTGTGGAAATTTATAAGAGGACTACAAATGCTAGTATGTGCAGTTTATTTTAAATGGCAAGACATCAAGGTTAATTATTTTTAACACCAAATGTGAACCTGCATATTTCACCTGGGACAGCAGTAAAGGACTTATCTGAACATAATTGTGAAAGCAACTAAAGACGAGCTTTAAAACCTAAATAATTAATTTTACCCCAATTTAGAATTTTTTTTTTTTTTTTTTTTTTTTTTTTTTTTTTTTTTACAGTTGCTGTCTGATATTCTCAACCATTTCGGTAAACAACAAATAAGCAAAGTTTATGCAAGCAAATGGTAGCAACAGTTAACAAGTTGGTCTGAGTATCTACCTCGAATCAGAAGAGGAGCTCCTACATCTGTCCTTTCTCACATCTTCATTATGATTACTCTGAAATGCAGAATATGGAAAAACAGTTATTAGGACGTTTAAGTTTAGTGTCTCCACCACTAGGGGGCCACAAGCTGTAACTACTAAAACACAGAGAAGACGACTCCAAGAATTCTGGAAAATGGACTTTTACTTGTACATACAGAATACAGAAACATTTTAAGAAATGTTAAATCTATTTTTATATAAAATTGTTACGGATGGCTGTAGAGATTCAACTTCCTGTGGCCTCCTTTAGCAAGCATTATGTATTGGCCTACAGTATGTTGCTAACATATAAGTATGTAAGTGTATTCAAAGCATCTGGGCTCTCAGGTCACTGAGTCGCATTGATCTCCAGTGGCTACACACACAAACACCATTTGTGTGCTGTTCTTGTGGTCTTGCATGGGAAGTGCTGGACCACCACCTCACACCCTGGGTATAAGTGACATCTAGAATGTTCATATACTTGCTATTGTGTCTTGAGATTAGTTTCTTCTAGACAGGGACAGACGTCTTAGTTTAGTGGTCTTCTGCAAAAGCTAATTGCTGAAAGTGCCACTGCAGATTTTTTGATTCAACCAAGTTTCTTAATGAGAAGTCGATACTTGCCGTTGCTTAAATTCCCTAAGGACTCCAAGAGAACATCTACTGCAGAAATTCCATAAGAGATGAAGAATAAAGTTGTGCCCTACTAATACAGAAAGTTGACAAAGTCATATCTAAGGCTCTGGAACTCCTGCACACCACAGTGAGATTTTTCATCTCAAATGGAGAACACTTGGAACAGTGGGGAATTGTCACATGAATGGCTGGCCTGCCAAAATGACCCCAAGGGCACAATGATGACTCTTTCAAGACATTAGAGGAATCCAAGAAAAACATACAAAAAACTGAGTGCCTCTCCAGCTTCAGCTAAGGTCAGTGTTCATGCCTCCACCATATGAAGGAGACTTAAAAAGAATAAATGAGATTCATGGAAGAGAAAGAAGGCAGAAACCTCTGCTCTCCAAAGGTAAAACACCTGGATAACCTCTGAGCCCTTTGCAGTTAATGTGCTATGGACAGAAGACTAAAGTCAAACTCTTTGGATGATAAAGGGCCACCAGAAGAACAGACCTACAATAAAATATGGTGGTGCCGGTGTGATGGGGTGGGAATGCTTTAAAGACTTGTCACTATTAACGGAACGAGGAACTGTGCATTTGACCAGGACATTCTTACGAATAACTAGAGGGTAAAGGACCCTCCCCCGCTCGCGTTGTGAAGGGGGTGCTGAACACACGCTAAGGAGATGTGGATGGATCAGCTGCTGGCTTGCTGCTACTAAGCTGCGTGATCTGTAGGTTGCGCTGCGCGATGATCATTTAAAAGCCTGTACAGTAGCTGTCCTTTTGTCTCACTTCCTTGTCTCGCGGGACCTTAAAGTGTCTCTGAGAAACTGTTTGTAAGTAGGGCTTGACATGGAAGTAGTCTTGTGAGACTTCAAAGTTTCTCTCAGAGATGATCACGTCTCGACCCAAGATTTTTTTATTATAATAGACAGATGTCCACTTATCTATCCATGGCCTTAAGATAAGGTCAGAAGAAACAAAGCTTAGGTTTTGTAGTGCCCTACTCAAAGTCCTCATCT
Organism: Polypterus bichir lapradei; assembly: GCA_026402145.1. Taxonomy (NCBI): domain Eukaryota; kingdom Metazoa; phylum Chordata; class Cladistia; order Polypteriformes; family Polypteridae; genus Polypterus; species Polypterus bichir. The sequence continues at coordinate 4,837,734 of JANRMT010062814.1, forward strand.
GAACCTAACTAAGATGCTGAAACAATCAGTCGACACTCACAGACCTAAAAACGTGTCTGAAATAAAGCAGTTCTGCAAAGAAGAGTGGGTAAAAATCCCTCAACCGTAATGTGAAAGACGGAAACCGGTTGCAATTACTGCTGCTAAAGGTGCCGCAACCAAGTATTAAAAGGAAGAGGGCTTTCACATGAGTAGCAGGGGCTTTTAGATAACTTTGGTCCTTAAGTAAACAAAGTAATGATTTTAAAACTGTATTTTGCATTAACTTAGGTCCCCATTCTCAATGCAGGCTCTATTGTAGGCACGGAGCTGGACAGTTTGACATCCGTGGCAGAGCGACGGGCGCTGAGCAGGCTCCTGTCAATCATGGAGAATCCATTGCATCCACTGAACAGGATCATCTCCAGACAGAGGAGCAGCTTCAGCGACAGACTGCTGTCACCGTCCTGCTCCACTGACAGACTGAGGAGACCCCACACTATGTGACTCTTCAACTCCACCCGGGGGGGTAAACGTTAACATTATACAAAGTTATTGTCCGTTATACCTGCCTTGCACTCTCCACCCTGCATTTTTTAACACGCACTGCATTGTTATCACTCTTTAATTTAATATTGTTCTTTATCAGTATGCCGTTGCTGGAGTATGTAAATTTCCCCTTGGGATTAATAAAATATCTACCTATCTATATATCTATCTATCTTCTCTAAAGGTCTAAGGCCATTTATTGTGCAATATACAGAAAAAGAGGCGGTCACAAAGGAGCCAAATTCATTTTCACAGCCCTGTAGCTCTCACATGTTATGCTGTATCATTTAACATTCTCACTTGACAGAGGACACATTATTCCACTCGTACTTACCTTGATATTCACTGCACTGCTCTGGCTTTTCTTAGGGGTTCCGCCTCGTTTTCTGCGGCTGTCGCTATCAGAGCTGCTAGAGTGGCGTCTCTTACTTTTTTTGTTTCTGTCTGATGAGGTCTCACTGCCACTGTCACTCCCTTTCCTGGGGCTTCGCTTCCTCTTGTCTATAGCCTTTTGGTCCCCTTCTCTTCTTTCATCTATATGTTAAACAAGGTTAAAAACTGAATCAGTCCAGGCTGACATTACTGTACCTTGCTTTGCCCATACTTGGGAAAAGTGGAGAACATGAAAGACAACAATCTGGAGAAGGCAACTGAACGTGTGCGGGAGAAAGTAGGGAGGTGGGCATTGGAAAAGTTAAGCGTGGACAAATGGTTAGTGGGTGGGGAGTGATGTCCATGTAGGAGGAAGAATGAACGGTGGTCAGACAGACAGACAGACAGACAGACATATAGGAAAGGCACTATAAGATAGATAGGCAGATAACTATTAATCCCCAAGGGGAAATTCACAACATTGCATAACATTGGAATGTGGTTTTAATTCTATGTACTTTTTATATATCCCTTGTTATACAATATACTGTACTAGCTGATTACCCAGTGGCTTCGCTCACTGAGTGCAAAGGAAAAAAATAAAATGTAGTATATAAATTATTAAACATTAAAGTATTCAGACCCCCTTAAATTTTTCACTCTTTGTTATATTGCAGCCATTTGCTAAAATCATTTAAATTAATTTTTTCCCTCATTAATGTACACACAGCACTCCATATTGACAGACAAAAAAAAGAATTTTTGAAATTGTTGCAGATTTATTAAAAAAGAAAAACTGAAATATCACATGGTCCTAAGTATTCAGACCCTTTGCTCAGTATTTAGTAGAAGCACCCTTTTGAGCTAATACAGCCATGAGTCTTCTTGGGAAAGATGCAACAAGTTTTTCACACCTGGATTTGGGGATCCTCTGCCATTCCTCCTTGCAGATCCTCTCCAGTTCTGTCAGGTTGGATGGTAAACGTTGGTGGACAGCCATTTTTAGGTCTCTCCAGAGATGCTCAATTGGGTTTAAGTCAGGGCTCTGGCTGGGCCATTCAAGAACAGTCACAGAGTTGTTGTGAAGCCACTCCTTCGTTATTTTAGCTGTGTGCTTAGGGTCATTGTCTTGTTGGAAGGTAAACCTTCGGCCCAGTCTGAGGTCCTTAGCACTCTGGAGAAGGTTTTTGTCCAGGATATCCCTGTACTTGGCCGCATTCATCTTTCCCTCGATTGCAACCAGTCGTCCTGTCCCTGCAGCTGAAAAACACCCCCACAGCATGATGCTACCACCGCCATGCTTCACTGTGGGGACTGTATTGGACAAGTGATGAGCAGTGCCTGGTTGTCTCCACACATACCGCTTAGAATTAAGGCCAAAAAGTTCTATCTTGGTCTTATCCGACCAGAGAATGTGATTTCTCACCATCTCAGAGCCCTTCAGGTGTCTGACCCAGAAAATCCTATAAGGCCTAACCACAAAAGTGTTAAACATGCAGGCCGTCATTGATTAGCTTAGAATGTGATTGCCTTATTACAAGTAAAAATTCCTTTTATAATCAACCAGATAACGTGGCACAGCTACAACTTTTCGATCACTAGAAAATACTAGGAAGCCAGCTAATTTTTAATGAGATTTTTTTTATTGAATTAAAATGCTGAAGAAAGTACAGACCAAGACAAATCAATAAAGCCTATTAACTTTGAGAAAAACTGACTCCAGCTGATTCTGTTCCACAAAGCTAATAATTCCCGGTTTTCTGCACACATTTGTATTTCAAGTGCAGTGCAACTGAGGAAAGAGAAAATCGTTTCCTTTGAACAAGATGCAAGTTTTCAACTGCACTCCACACAGTAAGATGCGTTATTTTAATGCTGAAATCACAGTTTTATATAAAGAACGTCAGGTGCTGGAAAAGTCATACTTGATTTAACCTCCTTGGCCTTAACCTCGAGTATCAATAAGGCTCAGAATTCAAAGTAAAAACGAGTAACCAAGAGTAATACTTGGGGAAACTTTTTGTATCGCATATCCCCTGGGGAAAAATAAAGGTCTATCTGTTGTAGCATGCGGCCAGGGGCCCTTGCCTGGCCGGGACGCCTCCACACCGAGAGGACCAGGGGAACAAGCGTGGTCAGTACATTACCTCCCCCGGGACGCTAGATGGCAACCCCCCTGGGTTGCAGTGGTGCCTCGGACTCCTGCAGGGCTTCATAGGAGTTGGAGTTTGGTGCAGCCCTGTTGGGATCTGCAGGCGCCGCCAGGGGGTGCTGCAGCTGGAGTTGCTGAGCCCTTATGGGCAGTCCTTCCGCCACATCCGGAAGTGCTGCCGGAAATGAAGTCATCAAGCACCGGGAGCACTTCTGGGTATATTATAAAAGGAGCCAGCAGCCACTAAGTCCAGAGGCCAGAGTTGGGAGGAGGAGGAGGAGGATGAAGCTTACAGAGGAGGAGTGGAGGAAGAATAAAAAACATAAAAGTATTGTGTGGAGTTGTGCTTTGTGGGAACGGGGAAGGCATTGCCCACAGGTGAAGAAATAGAAATTAAACATTTATTTGTTTTATCAGTGTGCCTCCTGTGCCTGTCTGTGTCGGGTCAGTGCTCACCTAGCGCCTTTTAGTCACACTGTCTATCTACAGAGTTAAGCCGGAGCAACACTCTCTGCGGTATTCTGCAGCCATATTGTGGATGACATAACATCATACAGTGAAATACAAAAATTATGAATTTTTCTAAGCATTCTGCCATTTTATGATAACTCATCATGAGTGGGCAGAGCCTGCAACTAAAACATACAACAGTGTGTAAACAAGAAGCTGTAATGCTAGTTGTAGAATAAACTGAAACTGAACCATTAGTTGAATCAAGCGAGAGTGAAGACGATGCGAGTTGGTCATCCGACGTTGACACGGATAGTGAAACTGATGCTGACAGCACTGCATGACCAGACTGCTGTGATATGCCTGGTGACTCCAGTCGTGTGAACCTGCAGCAGAGTGCAGTATCCATGTGGCAAAAAGGAAAAACGATTTTGATCAGGAGGTAAGACAAGAAAGATGTTTGACCCCAAAGTACTGTTTACAGTGTTCATCAATGTTCGTGCAGGGGAAAATAATAATCATTTATTACATTTATATAGGACTTTTCTCAGTACTCAAAGCGCTATCCACACAGGAAGGAACCGGGAAGCGAACCCACAATCTTCCACAGTCTCCTTACTGCAACGCAGCAGCACTAAAATGCGGAAGTCACCAAGTCTTAGGCTGGGGTAACCTACAGTAACACAAGGGGCACACTGATCATGCAGATCAGGCATTGATATTCTACCACCCACATGGTAAAGCAACAGAAAAAAATAATATATGTAATGTTTAAGGTACAAAGAATGTATAAGTGTGCAAAGAAATACGCATTTACTGTCCTGATTGTGATATCGGGTTGCGCGTTGGTGACTGTCTCAGAAAAATGTCACATGAAAGGTGTGTACTAAATGTGCATCAGTACAGCGGTGGACATTAGGCAGACTTTTCCTAGTGTACTTATGTTGACGTTTTGGTATTAACATGTTACTTGTTCATATAATACATTTTTTTTGCGTATTTTTTCCATAGGAAACACAAGGCTAAGGAGGTTAAATAAAAAGCAGCTTGGTTGGTTACATTGATTATTTCATCTATTTTAAAAACATTACTATGCATGCCATAATGGGGAGCTAGATTCTGTTAAAAAAAGGGCCAAATTGAATTAAATTTATATTTCCAAGTAATACTTCTCTGCCACTCCCGACTTCCTCATATTGTACCACAACACCTCTCCAGGTACCCTGTCACATACTTTGTCTAAGTCAGACACAAAGACACAATGCAACACTTCCTGTCCTGCTCTATACCTCTCCATCAACACCCTCAGAGCACTGATTGACTGGTCACTTATTACTTTGATATACTATCGGCCAATTTACCAATCACCTATTGAGTCTATTTTAGAGAAAATCATCCGATCGGCAAATCTCTAGTACAGGAGTTCTCAACGTCGGTCCTGGGGACCCCCTGTCGCTGCAGGTTTTTGTTCCAACCAGCTTCTGTTTTTAATTAAACTCCTGGGCTAATTAAGTGAACTGATATTTCCCAAGTTATGTGTTTAAGGAACAATATATTAATTAAGTTTGCTAAAAATATTATATATATATATATATATATATATATATATATATATAAAAATGTACCAAGC
>JANRMT010062814.1:4852516-4878953 GCA_026402145.1 Polypterus bichir lapradei
ATAGATAGATAGATAGATAGATAGATAGATAGATAGATAGATAGATATTACTGCTGTTCTTTGAGAAATCTTCTGAGATCCTCTGAGTCTTCTTCTAGGAGTCACTGCTGTGCCCTTGGGGTCATTTTAGAAATGACTTTGTCAACCTTTTCAAATTAGCAAGTTTCAACAACCTTTGCCCTCATCTCTTCTGGAATTTTCTTTGCTCAAGGCCTCGCGCCATTAAAGAAGCCATGTGGTGCTGTCTTCACTGTCAGGGTGAGGGTCAGCATATGGGGAGGTTCAGATTCCTCAGGGCTGGCCCAGTTTAGTCAATGGAGTTGAACAATCATTTAACTCTGGCCTGCTGTTTGAGTGAGTAATACAGATGCAGGACAACTTCCATTATTTAAATACTAGCTGTTATCTACAAACAATGGGTTGAAATATAGGCGGAGTGGTGGCTCTGAGGCTAGGGATCTGCACTGGCAAGCGGAAGGTTGCCAGTTCGAATCCCATAAATGCCAATAGAGACTCTGCTCTGTTGGGCCCTTGAGCAAGGCCCTTAACCTGCAATTGCTGAGCACTTTGAGCAGTGAGAAAAGCGCTATATAAATTATTATTATAAGTAATCAACGTAGACCTCAGTGGTAACGTATGGAGTGCAGTGTGTTTGTCCAGTTGCTATGTCACTTTGATATACCATTTGGTACAGGATTTGTAGAAGTTATGCTAATGGTTGTGATGCACCATCTGTTGGATAACAAAGAAATAGCAACTGGATGGACACAGAGAATATTACTGCAGTCCTTCGAATAACATTAAGAAGTTATTTTAACATTTGCTCCCTCTATCTAATGTTACATTTTGTCTAAGTGATTTGAAGCCATTTCCTATGACATGTCTACAAAAATAGAGGATATCAGGAAAGGGCAAATCATTTTTTTTACAGCATTGCTCATTTATACTTGCCAATTCTAGCTACTGTTAATAAAATTATCAAATACAAAGATAAGCAAGAAAAGGGTTTAAATTAACAGCAGCAAAGAGTAAATTCCAACTTGATATACTGTAAAGCAGTGGTTCCCTACCTTTTCTATGCCTCACACCCTTAGAAAATGTTTGATTTCCGGAAGCACCCAATACAAAAGCTGTATCACGTTTAAAGATTAAGGAGTACAATTTTTCATTTTTGAACTACAAATAGAATCACATAAAGTACTACAGATGGAGAAAAAAATAAGCGTTTAACTCAATGCATATAATTGAACTATAAATTGAGCAATTTACTTTTATAAATTTTAATAATCTTATAAATGTGCCTCTGTTACAGACACTCGATTGACGATCTGGGCTTTGAGGTATGCTGTACTGCAAAGAATGAAGTGCTGTGAGGAAATCACGCATGATCAATAAGTGAGGGGTTTGGGGCATTGGATACCCCCGTGAAGCATCTTTTGTGGGCGCGCTAGCTAGTAAGCAATGAAACACAGTCAACCAGCTTTGTCTCCCTGATAACCCCTGCACTGCAGTTCAAAAATAGATGTGCCGCACAGTTCAAATTAAAACATTGCTGCCAGGACCTCAGGCAGGAGAGATGGTCTGAGTGTAAGCAGCAGGGATTGCAACCAATTCAGCCCCCCCACCCCCGCTGTCCCTCGGGCAAAAACGTCAAACCTCAAAATCAGTGATGTTTCACAACCAGGGCTCGCACACAAATCAATACTAGACCTTTGCCTTCTCAAGGTCCAAATTCTATTCTTTTAAAAGAATTTATTCACCTTTACTGTACAAACACTCAGCCTGCAGCAAGGAACATGCGAGGACTCACATTTCAGCAGCTCATTCACAGGTGACAACTGCACACGCAATGACTGATTCACTTCACGTTACAGAACAGGAGTGGCAGTAGCTGGCAGCATGCACTGATACAACACAACGTCACACCCACCACACGAACAGGAGCAATAAACTAAAAAATGACAGCACACTGCAAGACACTGAATGCACCACAATAAAGTCAAGCAACGCACCTCACTCAATTTTAGCAAATCGCGATGCAGCCTTCCTCTTTGTCACATCTCCTGAAATGCTACCTCGTACCCCCAGGTTGGAAACCCCTAATCTGAAGCAACAACCGTATTTCGTAGGTGAATTAAGTTTTTATCCAAAGTAACACTGCAGCTGCTAAATTATCCCTGTGTCCTTAGAGAGGAGAGGCATGTTCCACTCAATATATTATAAACTGGATTCACACATAAAAATTGTGTGTACGTGTTGAGAAAGCACAATCTTATATATAAAAGCCAATTACCACTGACTCACTCATCACGAAATCTCCCAAACCATGAGGACTTGGGACTTGATTTTAGAAATGTAGGTTACCCTATGGCCCATAGGTGCTCGCTAAGATTCAGTTTTAAAAATTTCGTGGTCCAAGCGCAAAAACTCTAACGTTTGTCTCTCTGTTTGTATGTATGTCCACTTTTCATGAGAGGACTACTTCACGGATTTAGATCGGGTTTTGTTTTCTATAATTTGCTTGAACATTCTGCTGATTTTGCGACTTTCTCATCGCGCTAAGTATCAGAGTTTACTTGCGGTAACGATTTATTAGCACGAATCCGAGACAGACTCATCGGGCTACGGGGGAGGGGGGCTGGGCCCTGCTCACTCTCGCATCTGCCCCGGGGCACAATCTTAACTCCGCTTAGTTAGTGAACGAGAGGACTACTTCATGGATTTAGAGCTTTTTTTTGTTCTAGAATTTGCTTGAACATTCCAATTGATTTTGCGACTTCTCTCATTGTGCTAAGAATCATAGTTCACTTGCAGGAGTGATATATTTGTGCTAACTCGACAGAGAGGCACTGTGGGCCAAGGGGATGAGGAAGAGTGATGTCAGGAGTAGAGAGGTGGGCGGGGCCTCCTCACTGTCCTGTTTCACTAATGCGCGGGGCGAAGCCGCGGGGGATGGCTAGACTTATATATAAATGTCTACGCGTGGAAGCGTGTGTCCGTCCGTCCGTCCGTCCGTCCCGGAAGTGTGAGGCTATAGCGTGAAGCGCAAAGAAAGCAACTCTGTCGCCAAAGTGAAACCATTGCCGCTGATACAGAAGCGATGGCAAAATGAAACCTCGAAAGGGGAGAAAAACTCACTTCCCCGCTAATAGACAATGGAGGCGAGCACGTCGGCAAAACAAAATCGTCGAGGAGCCGCTAATACACAACCGATGCGATTGATACAAGAAGTTTATTGTCATATACACAGTAAAAACACATGTTAAAACCGTGTAATGAAATTCTTACTTTGCTCGCTCACCTTCAAAGACAAAAGAAGTATAAAAACAAACAGCAATTATAAGATTACAAAATAAGGTGCAGAGTGCCTGATGACATACCGCAGCAGTCAGCACCATTTATGAGGATATAAGTTGTGGTTTGGATTGACTTTAACTTTTAGCATTGTTGAGCAGTCTGATTGCTTGTGGGGAAAAAAACTGTGTGTCAGTCTTGTGGTGCGTGATTTCACACTCCTGTAGCGCCTCCCTGAGGGAAGCAGCATGAAAAGCATGTGTTGAGGATGAGTATTGTCTTTAATTACGTTACGTGCCCTCCTGATGACCCTACTAAAGCAGATGTCCTGTAGGGAGGAGACGGTTGCTCCAGAGATGTGCTGTGCAGTTTTAATTACACGCTGGAGTGCCTTCTTTTCCTGCAAGGAGCAGTTACCGTGCCATACAATAATAGAGCAGGTGATAACACTCTCTATTGAACCCCTGTAGAAATTGATGAGAATTTTGGTTGGCATGCCTCAGAAAGAACAGTCTTTTGTGTGCTTGGTTAATGATGTGTTGTGTATTGTAAGACCAAGTCAGGTCCTCGCTGATGTGGGTTCCAAGGAATTTGAAGATTTTTACTCTCTCCACCTCAGCCTCACCAACGTAAATGGGAGTGTGCTGCAGCTTCCACTTCCTTGGGTCAATAATCATCTCCTTGGTTTTATCTGTACTCAGGGAGAGGTTGTTTTCCTGACACCAAGCCACGAGTCCTGCCACCTCTGTCCCATATTCTGTCTCCACCCTATGACTGAAGTGTCATCAGCAATTTAATGATTTGATTGACTGACTGAAGTGCCAGAATCCATGGTTTCTAGGAGCCCGGGCCTTTTACCACACAAGCTTATACAGCTAGCTACAAATAAATGTTGGTACCTTCTAATAAAACTGCAGCTGTGTGACTTTCATTTGAATAAAATTCATGCCTTCAAGTTTGTAGTGAAGGACTTGACCTAACACACCACTGTGAAGGTTCTGATATGCTTTGCTGCTCTTGCAGTTTCTCATTGTGGCTCCAGCGACTCCTGGGGAGATGACAAGTGGTGGCAGCATTGCTTCCATGAGGCTCAAAAGGCCAAAGTAAAATGAATTTAGCATAGGTTAGCATAACTGGCATCAGCAGAGTGCAGTAGACCCCTGGCTTGGCAGAGAAGTGCATATGTGATGTTTATATTTGTAGCTCTGCATTCAAATTTAACCTTCCTTTCAATAAACATTATGCAAATATGACATCAGCTTACGCTAATTTTTGGACAGTCCATCCTCACCTGAAGGAATTGATAAAACTGACTGGAAGTGAAAATAACTGATACGGCCGTACCACCAGCCAACGACAGGGAGAGGACTCATCTGCACTTATCAGGTTGGATAGACTGTACCATTTAGTTATTTAGAACAAACAGCAGATTAGTCAGTTGGGTGTGCACAAAAAACACTGTAATTAAGAATGTTTCTAGATTAATAAATCTGTGTAAGCTTAGAGTGTGCAGCAGTATGAGATTTAACTGCAGCCCATGTAAAATGTTTTGTTGAAGCTCGTAGTGAGAGTAACAAAGAGTAATATCTAGTATGAAGGTTGTTAATGCTTTTTAATGTCTAACAAAGTCTAAAATACTTAACCGTGCAGAGGAAGCCAGATAAGCCAATCCTTGTCTCGGGAATAGTTACAGATCAAATGGATAAACTGACTTCTGTGAAAGACGAAATACAAGAACAGGAAGAATTTCTAAGTCTCTGAAAGGAGGACAAGTTTTGTAAGCACAAGTATCCTTTTTCCCTTCCAGGAAGACAACCTGGGGTAATACAGATGGTCAAGATGAAAAGGACAATATGGCCAGGGATGGAATGGAGATCGATTTGTGCCTGAGTCTGGACAACACACCAACAGTCAAACAGGCGTGTCCAAGGATGACTGGATTAATTGAAGATTGCAGAGGCATACTGTGTCTCTGCTGCTTGATACGTGGAGACGGCCATGTTGGGTCTCTACCATTGTATCCAAGAGCCATGCTGGACCAGCAACCAATCAACATACTACTACTACTAATAATAATAATACGCTTTACTTATACTAAGACAGAAAGCTACCTGGCAGCCTAGGCAAACAAGCTAAACTTGTTAACGGCTGACCCCTTACCCAGACAAGCCACTACACTAAGACTATTCATTGGATAACCTGAGGCTTCTTGATCTGGTAATCCCCACTTGACGAAATAACAAGCAAACAGTAGACAGGAATGTAAAATCAAACACGGGTATATTGTAAATGATAAAGACAAGCAAATATTCAATAATGTAAATATGTGCGCACAAAACACCACTATCCCTAAGGACACCAATGAGTATAATTATATAAAAAACGAATATACAAATATTTACAAAGAGCCTTCCCTTGCACCTAAACACTAAATACAAACACGGAACACAAACGCAAATTAGTTAAACACGGCAGTTGAAATGTGGTGATAAACGAGTCCAAAATAAGGTCCAGTGGTATTGATACTGGCTGTAGTGTTATTGTGCTCCTTCCCGAAAACAGAACAATCTCACCGTGAAAGTCCTGGCAATGGCTGGGATGAATCCGAACCCCGGGGTTTCTCGGCACTGGCTGTCATGATGATGAATCGGATATTGAAAAAGCAAGCAGTGGAATTATGCAATGAACGGCAGTGATGAGTTAGTAATTGAACGGGTAAATTGTCTCCTTTTCTCTTCTCGATTTCTCTCCTCTCTCTCTCCTCTCTTTTGCCTTTCACTCCTCTTTTTAAATACGGAATGTCCCAGATGTATCTGGTGAGTTCAACTGGCAATTTCCGTTTCTGGGCAGCAGTCTCTTTCCATCATCCTTCCCCTTTTTACTTACAGGGAAAACATTTACTGATGCACATATATACAACAACAACATTTATTTCTATAGCACATTTTCATACAAATAATGTAGCTCAAAGTGCTTTACATGATGAAGAAAAGAAAAATAAAAGACAAAGAAAGAATTAAAATAAGACAACACTAATTAACATAGAATAAGAGTAAGGTCCGATGGCCAGGGAGGACAGAAAAAACAAAAAAAACTCCAGACGGCTGGAGAGAAAATATAAAATCTGCAGGGGTTCCAGACCATGAGACCGCCCAGCCCACTCTGGGCAATATACAGGATTGTACACAGGACGATGAAAACAAAACGCAACTCAACATAGACATAAAACACTTATTATGTAGCCCCGCAATAAATTGCTCATTAACAAAGGGTTATATGATTTTACTTGTTCTGCTGACTGGATTATAAACGTAAAAGAAACAGGGACATACTGAACTGCAGTAGCAGCCAACCCGGACAGTGGCCAGGCTGGTAAGAGTAAACATACAAGGTTATCTATGGAATTTGGTGTACAGTAATCCCTCCTCGATCGCGGGGGTTGCGTTCCAGAACCCCCCCCCCCCCCCCGCGATAGATGAAAATCCGCGAAGTAGAAACCGTATGTTTGTATGGTTATGTTTATATATATTTTAAGCCCTTATAAACTCTCCTACACTGTTAACATTATTAGAGCCCTCTAGACATGAAATAACACCCTTTAGTCAAAAGTTTAAACTGTGCTCCATGACAAGACTGAGATCTTCTTTCTTCTTTCTCACAATTAAAAGAATGCAAATATATCTTCTCTTCAAAGGAGTGCCCGCATCAGGAGCAGAGAATTTCAGAGTGAGAGAGACAGAGCGCTCGCAAAGAAAAGCAAACAATCAAAAAATCAATACGTGTGCTTTTGTGCTTTTAAATATGCCGAAGCACCGCGATAAAACGTCATTTCTTAGAGGAGCGTCCATATCCACCAGGCAAACAGCCTCTGTGCAAACAGCCCCTCTGCTCACACCCACTCCGTCAGGCGCAGAGAATGTCAGAGAGGGTGAGATAGAGGCAGAGACAAGCAAACAATCAAGCACTGCGTGGGATGCATATCTTATATCATTGAGGAGTTTTAGTTAATATGTAATACATGCTCCGATTGGGTAGCTTCTAAGCCATCCGCCAATAGCGTCCCTTGTATGAAATCAACTGGGCAAACAAACTGAGGAAGCATGTACCATAAATTAAAAGACCCATTGTCCGCAGAATTCCGCGAACCAGCGAAAAATCCGTGATATATATTTAGATATGCTTACATTTAAAACCCGCGATACAGTGAATCCGCGAAAGTCGAAGCGCAATAGAGCGAGGGATTACTGTATTCTGTTCAGGTCTACATGGTAAAAGAGAGAACATAGTCACCTTAGGATGCTTGGCGACTTGCAACCTGTTAATGTCATACCAGGGGACAAGGTCCTCGGCTTCCTCTGAGTTGGCACAGAATTACATTGAAGGCTACAAAGTTAGGGTTGTCCCTGCATTTGCCACAGAAATTATTTAGAAGGAATGAGTTTATCAGGTAGCTTGTGATTTTGTTCCTCTGGTACCAGCATTAGGAAACAAAAATTTGTCACAACTGGGCTTCCTGAGCTTTCAGTGTTGATCATCTGGAAACTCCAATTCACTGATTGGCAAGAAAAAAACCTTCCGAGTAGACACACTGAGCAATGAGACAAGCACGTCAGATTTGAAGTCCAGTTACCTATCACAATTTGGGAGGCCACGAAGGTAAAGGAAAACAGACTTTGTGTTGGCAACTACTAGGGACTACAGGCCACATCTCACAAATGGTAGAAAACAAAGAACCCATCACATCATATAACAGCAAGCAATGCAGCACATCCTACAGCAGACACTTGGGACATACCAGTGTGACGCGGCCTGTCTCCACGGTGGCTGGCTTCAGATGAGCTTTCACTTTCAGTCCGACTTCTTGAGGTCCCCTTCCTGGAAGCAAATTCCTACAAAGAAAATGGAAAAAGAAGGAAATATTTACTAAGTTCCAGCAGTGTTGTCCTTTAACTACCAGCATCATGCAGTGGGATACTTTGACAGCTGGTGACATTGACAAATATCCCTCAAGAGGACATCAGCACAACACAGACGTGAAAAAAACAAAACTCAATTATCAGATTGTTATTTATATAGACAGGGATAGAAGTGAAACAAGAAAGTCTGTTAAATCTTCTGTAAAAACATGCGAAATGGGAAAAGGATTTCTGCCCCTAACCGCAACTGAAATGTGGTAACATCATAAATTCATTACAATAAATAAATATCGATGCTGTGGATGTAATCTTGGGATAAGTCTCAGAATCCATGAGCAGCCAGTCACAAGAATAAGCAGGAAAATTTAAGCTTCCATAAACAGGAGGCTCTGTGGCTAAGGATCTGTGCTGGGATCTGGAGGGCTGCTGTTTTAAATCCCTTTACTGCCAAAGGGGATTCTACTCCACTGGGCCTTTAAGCAGGGCCCTTAACCTAGAAATTGCTCCAGGGGGCTCTGCACAATGCCTGACCCTTCGCTATGACCTGCAAAGGTCATGAATACTTCTAGGAATGAGAGATTTCAGTTTTTGGTTTTAAATAAATTTGGAAACCATTCAGGAAACATGTCATCACTTTGTCATTATGGGCTATTTAGTTGAGATTGATGGTCAAAAATGTCTCTCTATTATATAAAAAAATCTTGGGTCGAGGCATGACCTTCTTGGAAAGACACTTTGACGTCCCGCGAGAACAACTAATTTAAAACAAGATCACGGACATCTAACCTCTCAGTTGTTGGAATGCTTTTGGCAGACACACTTCATGTGGTCTCAGCTCTTAATGTTTTACATTCTAGATGGCACATCAACGACCACGTGAAGAAGAAAGAGCAGCGCGTCGAAAAGAGGCCCAAGGAGAGAAAAGGCAGCAAAAAAGAACAATAATAATCTATGTGCAAATTCTGAAAATAAGGAAAGAAATAATCAGCCCGGACCAAGTGGAATTGAAAACCTCGTAGGTCCAATCGGAGTCAGAAATAAAACACTTCATAAAGACGTTAAGAAACTTTGGCGCGATACACATGCAGAGCAACTTAAAGAATATGAAAGTAGTAAAATTCGAAAGTATGAAAAAAAAGAAAGTAAAGATCGCATTAACACAAACAAACAGAAATTATTACTCGGTGAAATAAAAGAACAGCAAAAAGAGATCGAATATATGGACATAGGTGATATGTCAGAAGTATGCAGATATTGCAAGGCTTTAAAGTTTAAGTCGGAGACTTGTAGATCGTCTAATTCGTGTTGCCTCCCAATGGAGAGGCGTATTCGCGAGAATTAAAAGATTTGTTGCTTGGTGGCAAAATATCCAAGTCTACAATAATCTTTCTGTGTTCGCATCACTCAATGCTCAAAACGTAGAATGACATAATTCAGGACCATACGCTATGAGAAACTGAGGAGCCCACAACAATTAAAGATGCTACAAGTTTAATTTCAAACAAACCACAATTCGGTCAGGTGTATATTTATGATTACGGAGAAGTGCTGCAACATAGAATCGAAAGAGTAGGTAACAAATCCCATAAAAATAATCTCTTTAAATTGTATGTCCGGTTAACCAAACCCGGAGGTGGGTGAGCGAAGCGAGCAGGGGGTGGAGCCCCCAGTCCATTTAAAATGTAATCTCCAACACAACAAAGTGTTGGGTTCTTCTGCAAGGCCCTTAACCTGAAAATTGCTCCAGGTGTACTCTGACAAACCCCCCCCAAAAGAGATTGTGATATGCTAACGCCCACCTGAGAGAGTAACCACGGAGCACAGCGCCTTTTATTTTTCTGTTTTGTCCCTACGTGACCACACAGTAAGAACCAAACTTCCTAAGAGACGTTTGCACTGTTTTGTGTATACCTTTATTGTAAGAGCATCCCTTATCTACATTCGATCAGAAGAAAATATGAAGCTGTTTTACATTAAAAGTTGTTGAAGTAGTGAAAGAAATTGTTAACTGCGCTGCTGCAACAAAATCCGATGTGTCTGAGAAACTGGTGTGAGATTGGGGGAAGCAAGTAGATGTAAAAAAAAAAAATTAACTGTTGCATTTTTGAATGGGCGTATAAATAGAGGTCTGATTATAAGATTGATGTTTCAGATTTCAAGACCCGACTTATACGCGAGTATATATGGTATTTAAAAACAGAACATGCAAAGCAGCCACAGTGTTAGGATATGGAGGGGTTTTGTTTGTTATCTGAACTCTTTGTTAATCCTACTGTCATCCCTAATGGAGGACCGCTGGAATCATGGGAAAGTGAGGTCCTTTCATCGGATTGGCTGGCCCAGCACTGTTTCAGCTGTGGAATGGCCAAATGGGGAGGCAGCTTGATGGATGAGGTCTCCAGGACTCTTAACCAATCCAAATCATATTATGTGATGTCATCCATTGTTAAATTCTGCTACGTACTTCAAAAATTTTTATTTTTTATACTGTATTGAGGATCTGTTCTGTGTATTGTATTGACCCCCTTCTTTTTGACACCCACTGCACGCCCAACCTACCTGGAAAGGGGTCTCTCTTTGAACTGCCTTTCGTGAGGTTTCTTCCACTTTTTCCCTACTGGGGCTTTTTTGGGAGTTGTTCCTTGTCTTCTTAGAGAGTCAAGGCGGAGGAGAGCTGTCAAGAGGCAGGGCCTGTTAAAGCCCATTGCGGCACTTCTTGTGTGATTTTGGGCTATACAAAAAATAAATTGTATTGTACTGTATTGTGTACTGGCGTTTTTACTATTTGTTGTGCTGCATAGGTCCCACGTGACCCTATTGTCTCCTTTTATTATGTAGATTTTACTAAAATGCTCCAAATCCAATACACTTAATACTTTGTGGTCAGGAACATTTATCCATCCATTGTCCAACCCACTATATCCTAACACAGGGTCACGGGGGGTCTGCTTGAGCCAATCCCAGCCAGCACAGGGCACAAGGCAGGAATAAATTCCTGGGCAGGGTGTCAGCCCATTGCAAGGAGAACATTTAATTAATGATAAATTGTTTATAATAAGCAACAAAAATACCATTACAGCCTAAACAGCAGGGCATCCTGCACCCATAGGTGGCTCTTGGCTTATCTTAATAATAATAATAATAATCATAATAATAATCATAATAATAATAATAATACATTTTATTTATACAAGGCACCTTTCTGAGAACTCAAGGACACCGAACAAACAATAAATAAAGACACATTATAAACAATTTAAAACATCAGAAAAAAATAGAAGATATAAAATTAAAACCAAACAAAGCCACTGTAATCATAAAGAAAACGCCATTTTAAACAGATGCGTTTTAAGTTTACATTTAAAGGTTGAAAATGATTCGATATTTCTGAGCTCAGTAGGTAATGAATTCCAGAGCTTGGGAGCAGAACAGCTGAATGCTCCGCTCCCCATGGAGGTTAGACGGGCGAGAGGGACGGTCAGGTGGATGGTGGAAGAGGATCCAAGGTTATGGGAGGGAATGGCAACATGAAGAAGGTCAGACAGATATGGAGGGATGAGGTTATGAATGGCCTTAAATGTTAATAGCAGAATTTTAAAATCAATTCGAAATTTAATCGGGAGCCAGTAAAGCTGCTGCCAAGGCTGGAGTAATATGGTGAATAGATGAGGTTCGAGTAATGATGCGAGCTGCAGAATTCTGGACTAGCTGAAGCTTATGAAGAGATTTATTAGAGAGACCAAAGAGGAGTGAATTGCAGTAGTCCAGACGAGAAGTAACAAGACTGTGAACAAGAATGGCAGTGGTATGGGGAGTGAGGGAGGGGCGGATGTGATTTAATATTACATAGGTGGAAATAAGCATACCGGGTGATGTTATTAATGTGAGATTGGAAAGATAGAGAACTATCAAGGATGAAACCCATACTCTTAACCTGAGGTGATGGGGAAACAATGGAGTTATCAATCACAAGAGAAAGATTATCGGCTTTGGATAATGATGATTTTGAGCCAATCAGTTTTGTCACTGATTAAATTAAGAAAATTCGTAACTTCCAGTTTTATTACTGGGCAGCAAATATACAGGCAATAAGAACCTGGACACAAATAGAAGAACATACACAGGCTTGGTCTGCAATAGAAGTAAAATCCTGCAGTACTTCTTTGTATTCCTTGCTCTGTGCTCCAATAAACACACGTTATCGGCAATACACTAATAACCCAATTGTGCTCCACTCACTTAGAATCTGGAACCAATGTAGAAAGCATTTTAAGACGGGGAAGCTTCTATCTGTGGCACCCCTGCAAGAGAACGACCTCTTTCAACCTTCACAAACATATGCAGTCTTTAATATCTGGAAAAAATTTGGAATTAACTTGCTTAGAGATCTTTATATAGACAACGTCTTTGCATCCTATGAACAATTACATTCCAAATTTAACATTCCAGCTACACATTTCTTTCACTATCTTCAAATCAGAAACTTTGCTAAACAAAACCTTCCAGATTTTCCTCATCTTGCACCCTCATCCATGCTGGAAAAAATATTGCTCAATCTCAAGGACTTAGACTCCATCTCTACAATATATAAAATCATTTTACAATCCCTCCCTTTCAAAGATCCAAGAAGACACTGGGAAAAAGATCTCTCAATTAATATATCAGAAAAGGAGTGGAAAGTAGCAATGCAGAGAATTCACTCGAGCTCCATATGCACAAAGCATACAATTATACAACTCAAAATTATATATCGAGCACATCTGTCTCGACTAAAACTCTCCAAAATGTTTCCAGGGCATGATCCAACCTGTGAACGTTGCAACCAAGTCCCAGCCTCACTAGGTCACATGTTCTGGTCCTGCACCAAATTAACATTATTCTGGACAAACATTTTGAATTACCTTTCAGATAGCCTTGGACTCACAATCCCTCCAAACCCATTAACAGCTGTGTTTGGTGTTCTTCCAGATGGGTTTAAAGCGGAGAAAGACAAACAAACTGTGATTGCATTCACTACACTTTTGGCACGCAGACTTATTCTCAAACTGGAAGAACCCAAACTCTCCTCTTTTAAGTCAGTGGGAAACCGATGCGTTATATTATTTGAAGTTGGAAAAAATCAAATACTCAGTTAGAGGATCCGTACAGACTTTTTTCAAAACATGGCAGGATCTCATCAGTAATATTTTAAAATAAGTTCATAAAGCACAGAGAATTTATTAATTTAGGTATGTTTACAAGCCTTAAATTTAACGCCGTTTGGCTCGCTCTCTCTCTCAGGGGTGGGGATCGATCTGTTCTTAATTTTTCTCTTTGTAAAAACTTGATTGCTTTGTATGGATTGTAATAAAATAAATAAATAAATAAATAAATAAATAAATAAATAAATAAATAAATAAATAAAGAGAATTCGAAGAAAACCAGGATTTAATTTCTGCAAGACAGCCAATATTGAAGATGGTGTAAAGGAAGAGGTGAGTTTACTAGCAAGGTAGAGCTGGGTGTCATCAACATAACAATGAAAATTAATGTTATGTTTACGAAAGATATTGCCAAGGGGAAGAAGGTAAATAATAAAAAGAAGAGGCCCCAGGACAGAGCCCACCTGAAGTAACAGCGGTGGGTTGGGATGTGAAAGTTTTAAGCTGAATGAACTGAGTGCAGCCTGAGAGGTAGGATCTGAACCAATGAAGTGGAGTGTGGGTAATTCCAATCAAAAATAATCTATTAAGGAAAGTGGTATGACAAATAGTATCAAAGGCTGCACTCAGATCTTCAGTCTAGCTTAGTCTTTGCTACCACATGAATAGATTATTGAAACAGACCACATGCCTGTCTCAGTATGACTGGCAAGATACAGCGGTCTTCCTCAGGGAGAAATGGGAAGACACAGAGGGGTCTTCTTCTCCACATTGCACAATGGAGAGAGAGAAAGAGAAAGGCACAGTGACCCAATTCTGCCATTCTAATCACAAATTATGGACCAAAGGGGTGTTGTGGTACAAAATGGCCTCCATCTCAAGACCTATTCATAATCATACTTCAGACCAACTGGTGCACAAACTACCTTTTAACACCTGCCCTCCATGCTAGGCAGTCCCTGGGTAGATGGGCTTATAGAATGTCCTGTACAGAATCATCAATACCATACTGGTTCGAGGCCCAACACCCTGCAATACACGACACTTCCAAAGCAGCACTTAACAAAAGGTAACTGCATTCCTGAAGTTTGGGGGAAAGGAAATTACTATGGCTAACTTCAAGAAAGCTGCTTCTTTCTTTAAGTCAGTCAGTCAGTCATCGCCCAACCTGCTATATCCTAACAGAGGTCACCGTGTTAATTCTTAAACGACAACTTACAAACAATTATCAAAATACTAGCCATCCCCAGCAGCTTCGCCGTCATATTAGTGAAACAGGACAGTGAGGAGGAGGGCCCCACCCAGCTCCCTACTCCTGACGTCACTCTTCCCCCTTCCCGCTGCGTGTCTGTCAGATTAGCGTGAATATTTTACTCCAGCAAGCAAACTATCAGACTAAGCGTGATGAGAGAAGTCGCAACATCAACCAGAATGTTCAAGCAAATTATTGAAACAAAAAAAAAACGATTTAAATCCGTCAAGTAGTTCTCTCGTTCACTAACTAAGCAGAGTTAAGGTTACGCCCCGAGGCAGACGCATGAGTGAAAAGGGTCCCGTCCCCCTCTCCTCAGCCCGATGAGTCTCTCTCGGATTTACACAAATAAATCGGTACCGCAAACCAACCATGATACATAGCACAATGACAGAAATCGCGAAATCAACTGGAACTTTCAAGCAAATTCTACAAAAAAACCCGATCTAAATCCGTTAAGTAGTTCTCTCATGAAAAGCAGACAGACACGTTAGATTTTATATATAGAGATAATATGACGACAAGCCACAATGTTATAAGAACACGCCATACCACTTACAGTCAGACAGATTTCATCATTTTCTACTGTCTATTATAAGGATCTAACGCCCATACTGCACTTTGAATGATGTGCTTCAACACACAAGACACACAAGAACACATCACGCGATTTTCACTGCCTTCCCGATCACTCGTCCCATGTCTCCCCTTCCCCACGGGACTCTAACTTCTGGTATCAAATGCCCAAACTGCCTCAGGTGTGGTGCAAATCACACCAGGGACAGTGACAGGTGGGGAGTTTGACTGGGGTCGTACACTTGTCACGCCGTAATGCAGATGTCTTAAGGTGAGCTCAGGAAGGAGAGAAACCTTCTGTGGACCAGAAGGGCACAGACTCTCTTCACCTGCTTGTATTTTTCTGCACACTCTACGCGTCTATTGTTTTGAGTTGATCCCATTCTAAAGAACAACTGAAATTCTTTCTGTTTAACTCTTGAAACCTATGAGAAAAAACAAAAAAAATTCAGCATAAGTAGCGTAATTAGATAGCAGTATATAATGTATGTAGTCCAATAGAGCGAAGGCCGGTATTTCAGCCAGCCAGGTTACGACAACAGAGAGGTGTAGTGGGCTTTTCGAGAACATGCCTCCACGACCGCAGACTGCAAGATTTGGAGAGTACCTGAGCGTAACAGGTATGTGTAGGCCATTCCTGAAGTCAGCAGGGTTATAACGATAGGTACGCAGCCTTTCGGGTATATACACCGCTGCTATATGGTTGGGACAAAAAAACTGGCCTGCCGGGTTCAAAGGGTTAAAAAGTAAAAATGATGCGACAATCTGTACTTGACATACATAATACAATCATTTACTACATCCCACGTAGAATAAGCCACAATGCATCGTGTATATTCGATGTATCCCTCAGCCCTATCAGCACATGCTCCCAATCTCTCTTCCTCAGCCCTAGCACAATACATTTTTTCCTTGACGAAACTTAAAACTATTGATTTTTTTCAGTTCACTCATGAGTAGATACCGCACTATCAATTCATATGCTTTCTGCAGAATCCTAATGTATGAATTCTACAAACGTTAAACGACTGAGCAACTAAAAATAACGCAAAAACTGAGCAAATTCCTCTTTTTGCTCTTAACACAGCCTTTCTTTTTCTTGCCATGGATCCCACAAGACGTTGTAAGCATTCCTTAGAGATTGTGCTCCATGCTGACATGACCGCATCAAGCCATTTCTGCAGATTTGTCAGATGCAAATCTCCCGTTCCGTCAAATTCCAGAGGTGATCTACAGAATTCAGACCCAATGACCTGTAAAGGCCACTGAAGAACTCCGATCTTATTGTCATGTTCATGAAACCAATGTGAGATGACTTTTACCCTGTAATATGGTGCATTATCTTGGTGGAAGTAGCAATAGAAAATGGGCATGAAGGGATGTACTTGCTGAGTAACAATACAGGCCATGGCATTGGAGTGATGATTGACTAGAATTAATGGGCCCAAACTGTGCCATCACATCATTAATCATCAATCAGTGACATTTAGTTACATCAAAGATGTGTTCAGCCAATTGGCGATGGACAATATCATCGAGTATCGGCTCAGCCTTGTCTGAATATTTACTTATTTTTTAATATGAGTATCCCTACTTTTTGTCTATTTTGATTAGCCATTGTAACGCTCATTAGGCAGTTGTCAGCTTATCTGTTCATTTCAGGCCTGATTAATCCAGTTTAAGCTTATTAGACAGTTTGATCAAATTTAATTTATTTAAGAAGCAAGATCTAGTGACTTCCAAAACGATGATAAAAATGCAGGAATCATTTTGCTCTACCAACAGCTTTTAATCCTCAGTTCTGTTATCGACTTTTCATATACAACAGCAAGAAGCAAAAATGTCTGCCACGTAGATATCTTAAACCTCAATCGAAAACATCTTTGACCACTCACAAAAGCAGTCATTTTTTTATGTTGCCTTCTGGATTTCCATGTACGCAGACGAGATTACAAGTAAAATGTCTACCAGAGACACCACATCCTTTCTCAAAAACAAGAGACACTACAATCCACGCGAACATCGGGCACTGCCAAGGGAAAGAGGACATAAACAGAAACAGACATAAGCATTCTCGGGCACTGTATATGAAGTTTAAACATTAATGTCATGTGGTTGCAAACCCACTCTCTCGGTTTTATGGGTGCGCAAATAAATCAAATTAACAAAATCGGCCAGAAGTCCTAAAATGACTTCACAAACAACACATCTATGTAAAATGATTACACCTGTGAAGCTTAAGGCAAATAAAACGTCAAAAGAAAAATTGGCTGTGGTTTGGATAAAAAAAAAAACAAAAAACAATGAACCACTGATGGTGAGTGGTGGATGTTTTAAATTCACAACAATTCCAGTCTATTTTAAAAATGAACTATTAAAGTTGAAATGAATGGCAACTCTCCCATCCTTAAAAGCTGCAGCCAAATGCTCATCTGACTTCTCTCAAGTCAGAAAACCGCCGCTCACAGAGACCGTTAAGCTGACTATAGCATTTCAAAGCAAACTAACGACCAAGAAAAGTTTGATGCATACCTAATGCCAGCACAGAATTAAAAACCACAAACACACCTTAGAAGTCAGTTACCCTGAGGCCATCAAAACAGTAAAGTGTCTTTCATTCTGAAGATAACGTCTTATTAGCACATGGGAGACAACTTATGGATTGAGTAAGTGTGATTACCCGCCAAACCAGGGGATGGCGCTGTGCTCTGATCCAGGGGTCGGCAACCTTTCAGCCGTGTTGTGTCGTGCTGAACCTGTTACAATGTTATTCCACGTGCGGACATAATTCTACCAATTTTGTTATACATAGTATCAAAATTGGTCTGCTTATAATGGGCTCCAAAACTATATACTTTTGAAACCCATTATAACTGGATCTTCCATTATTGCTCATTCAATATTTTAAAATACATAGGATCATATGAATTTTTTTTAATAACTACATTTGGTGACTTTATTTTTGGCTCCAATTATTTAACTAAAATACCGTAGATCCCGGAATATAAGCCGACTCGGTATATTAGCTGACCCCCTTCTCTACCTACTAAATTACATGTATTTGCCGATGACTGGTATTTAAGCCGACCTCCTTCTCCAAGCAAAATTTTCTAAATTTCCTTAAAAGTGTCTCTTCAGGTATATTTATCATGTTTATCGGCGAGAATTTGAGACTGCCGGCATTTTTGATGGAAACCAGGAAGTGATTGCGGAGAAGTTTGGTAAAATGAAACCTTTGTGTTGAAACTATATACGCAAATACGGTACATTGGCGGGTGGATTTCCGGAGACTCGTTATAAATTTGACTAACTTAAATACGCAATACAGTGGACCCTTGACTTAAGAACTTAATTCGTTTGCGAAGGCTAACCCATAATGCGTTCCGAACCTCCCACTGCAACACTTGCTTAACCTTTTCATAATAAAAAAGGGTTGTATAATGTGCATAATTTACCAAAACACCAATAATTTTTCTAATGTACTAACCAAAAAGTTATAAAAAGTGCCTAGCATACCAGAAGTAAGCTAGATTAAGCTAGGAGCATGGCGGCGCTCATGGTTGCAGCGGCTCAGGGCTCTCCTTTTCAGTGCACTTTTTTGTTGTTTTTGTACTTTTTTTATTTTCCTTGTTTGTGCACGATTGGTTCGGCGAACATCCGCTTCACCCGTCAGAACCTTATAGACATCGGTGTCCAGAGCCAGACATCTGTTTCGAGTGTTTTTCATCACACGCACAACATCCCAGACAACATAGCGAGACCAGTGGGCTCTCCGTGGATTGTTGTCGGGTCTAGGAGACAACACAGATGGAGGAGGGAAAGAAAGCAGAAGCGGGGCCGCAGATCCGGCGTTATGCTAAGGCTAAAAAAACAACCATACAAGCCCTATACAGAACTTTTTTTCTGCACTAAAGGAGATGCTTTTAATCTCATTGTAGATGTGTATAGTGACAATAAAAGGCATTCTATTCTATTCTAGAAACAACAATTTCATACTGTACTCAACATTTAATTTGACATTTTTGGGCTGCAGGAAGGGAGGAGGAGGAGAATGAAACGGAAGGTGGTTATTGTTTAGAAGGAGCCTCCTTATGCAAATCTTTTCTTTGTAAAATTGTCGAGATGGTGGATTTCGACATGCTGTACATACTAGCAAGATCGGTCACACGAACAGCACTCTCATATTTCCATACAATTTCCATCTTCGTTTCGATTGTGATCGCTTTCTTTACCTTCTCTTCCTTCCTTAGCAATTATGTGTCTTGCTTGCATGGTCTTAGTGAATTATATATATATAGGTAAATTACTGCAATGACCAAAATTACATCCACAAACACATGTATGTGTGTTCCAACTGACGCTACTAACGCTCTCGGTTGTTTGTTTACAATCGCGCAAGCGGATACACATGACTGCATTCGGGTCGTAACGCAAGATGTTGGTCGTAAATCAAAAGAAAAATTTTTATTTTAAACTTCCCGATAATTTATTATAAATTTTATTAATAAAATCAACAACTAAAACACTTTTTTCAATAAATTCTTTATTTAATTTAAAGTACCAGCAAGCAAAGTTACTTCTTCATCTGAAAGATGGCTCTGTGGTTTCGTCATTATTTACATCCGTATTGATCGGCAAAACCGGCATTGCGCTGGAAATCTTGAATCTGAAACGATGCTCGTTGTATAAACCGACCCCCAAACTCCAAGCCAAAAATCTAGGACGAAATTCTCGGCTTATATTCCGGGATCTACGGTAAGTAGTTTGTTTCTTAAAGCCAGAAACAGACATTTTTATAGCTTCACTTTTCTCATCAGAGTTTTTAAGTGTGGACTGATGTTCAGTTTGATAACGTCTTCGTACACTTGACGTACAACACACAACGCTTTCACAGCATAACGCACACATAACACGATCCTTTTCTTGTACACAGGGCTGTGGAGTCGGAGTCGGAGTCAGAGACAATTTTGGGTACGTGGAGTCGGAGTCGGCAAAAAGTTAACCGACTCCGACTCCTACTAAATTTAAATGGGAATTAAAAAAGTAAGTTGAAATGTCCCAATTCACAAACAGTCATAATGAACTACTTCTCTGCTGTAAGAATAAAGCCCAATGCATGCAGTGCATAATGTTACCACAAAACGAACATGTCAAGTAACCATGAAGCATGCTTTTCATTGACTGTATGCGTCACTATATGGGATGTAATGCACAGGTAAGGTGCGGCACCGCTTTCCATTGTGTCGTGTTCCACTGTTACAGGGAACTGTGAACCTAGCCTAAAGCCCCCCATACATTTACAGATGCACTGCCGATTTTTCGGCCATTCAACGAGTCATCACGCGTCAAACGCCTGAAAAATCATCTGGTGTGTTCTCAGCTCCGTCGGCTCCCCTTCGCTATGCGCTAGTGAAGGGGGCCGAAGGAGCCGAGAACACAGATCTCCCTACCTGTCTCCAGCAGAGGCTCGTTCTGCTGATCAGCTGGCCACTGAGTGACACAATGCACTAAACTTCCGGCTGGCTGACAGAGGAGACAGCCACTGCAGCAGACAGAGGCATCACATTACTTTGGATGGGGGCGGTGGTCGAGATTTTCGGCAAGCTGGATCTGCCCGTCCATGTAGACACCCGCAATCTGCGGCCGCCAATCAATTGCCGCGATTAGACAACACGCTGGGGAAGAACTTATTTGAGGTGAAGCGTTTGCTTGAACTTAGACTTCCTAGAAGAATTGGATAATGAGAATGTTGCTTTAAATGAAAGCCAGTGGGCACAAATAAAAGAGCTGGAAAACCTTCTTTCACACCCCTTTACCGTCACCAAGAGGTTGCAATGTGACGATCTAACCCCCGGTAAATTCTTCTTGGAATGGAAGAGCCTGATGTATCGCCTGAACAAAAGTGGACGGTTAATAGCTGATGGCATTGCATCTTCAATGATGAAAAGAGAGAGTCTTTTGCTGGACAATGAAATCTTGTTAGCAGCTATTTATGTCGACCCAATGAGCCGAATTTTGTTGAACAGTGACCAGACTGCTACAGCGAAAAAGGCACTCTACGATTTAGCAGTTCGCATGAGGGGATTACTACCTGAAATACCTCCACAGGAGGAAGTTCAAAGCACTAGTGGTAACTCAGGATCATCCTCTTCAAATGAAAAGTTAGACTTTGATTCCTTCTTGGACAAAATGGAAGGAAAAGGAAAGCGACGTCGCATAAGCAATAAAGAACCAGTCAATGTCCAAATAAAGAAATTCCTGCAGGAGTTTTTTTAAAGAACTAAAGGAAGTTGAAAAGTATGATCGCTCATCAAAACTTAGTGTTGAAGAAGCCATCCTTGTGTATCCAGAGATCATTGGTGATGTGGCTAGAATTGTAACGGCAATGCCACCCACCCAAGTCAGTGTTGAAAGATTATTTTCAGCTCTGAAAATAATCAAATCAGATTTAAGTGCCTCTATGAAAGAGGATCTGGCTGAAGCAATTCTGTTTCTTAGAACTCTACACTGATTTTAGATTGCATTTAAAGGGAACCCGAGGTCAAAGGAATATGGAGGCTGCCATATTTATTTCCTCTCCTTTAACTATAACTGTATTCCAAGTTTAATATAGGTTTTCCAGATATTGTTTTTAGTTCATATAGTTAAGCTTTTTTTTTTGTTTTAAAAGTTAAAACTACCAAAGAATGTGGTTTGTATTTTTGAACCAATACATTTCCTGTTCCTGATTTTTATGCCTGCTATTACTATCCAGACACTTGTTTAAAAAAAAAAAAAAAAAAACCTTGTTTTCATTGTGTTTGTCTTTAATCTGGCATTATAGTAGAGTGTTGGCTTCCTAGCCAGTAGTTCTGTGGTGAAATGACATGTATGTTGCCTTCCTTTCCTTCAATGGATATAGAAAATACATTAGCATAGTATATACATACAGAGGAGTCGGAGTCGGGGAGTCGGAAGATTTAGAATCTGAGGAGTCGGAGTCGGATTTGGAGTCGGAGCATTTATCTACCAACTCCACAGCCCTGCTTGTACAAATCCATATTCATTCATGCAAGAGTCTTGAAAGGAGTGAACATCAAGTTTTTTGTCTTTTATGAGTCACTTTAGGGCAGTAAATTACTTAACGCATGCGCTGTAATCTACACTATATATATCTATCTATACTAATAAAAGGCAAAGCCCTCACTGACTGACTGACTGACTGACTCATCACTAATTCTCCAACTTCCCGTGTAGGTAGAAGGCTGAAATTTGGCAGGCTTATTCCTTACAGCTTACTTACAAAAGTTAAGCAGGTTTCATTTCGAAATTCTACACGTAACGGTCATAATGGTCGATAACGGTCGACAACGTCCGCCATGTTGAACTTTCTTATTTATGGCCCCATCTTCACGAAATTTGGTAGGTGGCTTCCCTGCGCTAACCGAAACCGATGTACTTACTTATTTCGATGGTATGACGCCACTGTTGGCCGCCATATTGAACTTTCAAACGTCACCAATTTTCCAACTTCCCGTGTAGGTAGAAGGCTGACCCCGTCTTCACAAAATTTGGTAGGTGGCTTCCCTGCGCTAACCAAAACCAATGTACATACTTATTTCAGTGGTATGATGCCACTGTCGGCCGCCATATTAAACTTTCCAACGTCACTAATTCTCAAACTTCCCGTGCAGGTAGAAGGCTGAAATTTGGCAGGCTCATTCCTTACAGCTTACTTACAAAAGTTAAGCAGGTTTCATTTCTAAATTCTACGCGTAATGGTCATAACGGTCAACAATGTCCGCCATGTTGAACTTTCTTATTTATGGCCCGATCTTCTCGAAATTTTATAGGCGGCTTCCCTGCACTAACCGAAACCAATGCACGTACTTATTTCAGTGGTATGATGCCACTGTTGGCCGCCATATTGAACTTTTCAACAGTCTTTGTTACTTATGGGCCTATCTTCAAGAAATTTGGTACACGGGTTCTCAACGCTAACTGAATCCTACTTACGTACATATATACGTCCATAGCCTGCAGCTTGGTCACCGTGTGAGGTGGCGTTGGGTCCCCCATCCCAACGCCTCCCACGTTGTTGGCTGCCTGCCTATATAAGACCGTCCGTCGCTCCAGTCTCTACATTCCCTTCCTTGCTTTGCCACGGGATTCACGTCTCCCTACTGATAACTACAGCCTTTTTGTTTAATCCACGGCTTCTCCGCTGTTTTATTGTTTGTTTATTACAATTATAGTTATTGTATAGGTATTTTAGACTTACTTTACATTGCTCAGGTACCCATTTCCTTTATCATTCCAACCCCCATTACCATGTCTATCGAGGTGATCACTATCGATCAAAGAACTGTCACTTACTGAGTGGTTTCCATGCCCGGAGATGGCACCTGCCTTTTCCATTCTCTTTGTTACATATTGCACGACCATATCAGGCTCACTCTTGATATCCGGAAGAACATTGTGTCTTATGTATTGAATGTCTGGGACAGGTTCAAGGTGTGGACTGATGACGGTACA
The DNA here is from genome assembly GCA_026402145.1 of Polypterus bichir lapradei. Classification (NCBI taxonomy): domain Eukaryota; kingdom Metazoa; phylum Chordata; class Cladistia; order Polypteriformes; family Polypteridae; genus Polypterus; species Polypterus bichir. The sequence goes on from JANRMT010062814.1 coordinate 4,876,210, forward strand.
GGAGATAATTATACCACACAGGAGCACTAGAAGAGTGAAATGCTTAAGCCCTTCACCTATGGTTCTGCATGTGAGTTGATGGCTGCCACTGAATTGTTCGGTTGTCGCTTTCAAGTGTACCGAAATGGCCAAATATTTTACACCTTTCGACAACTAATGCCTCTTAAACATCTTAGATTCACAGGTGACGATTTCAGTAGTGGATGTTTATGAATGTTTAAACTCTCAAAAGCTGGATGTGATTTTATCGATGAAACCGGTTGTGTGCTTACAATGCTTGACAGATGCCGAATGTCACTTCAATACAACAAATCCTGCAAATACTGTCGTAATTGAAACAAACCATGAAACTCAAACCGATTATGACAGCAGCAATCCAAGCTGTCAGATTTGAGACAAGATTACTGTTCACATGGCCAACTGTAAGTTGCATGCTTAAGAGTAAGCTCAGCTCACAGCTTGGTCATGTTACAACCGGAGGGCCGAACTCACAATGTGGTATACAAAGAGATCCTTAACAAATAATTATTGGCATATTTTCCCTCAGTTTAAAAAGGTTATATTTTCTTCTTAATAAAAATTTTAAGGCAGTACTTCGCCGCTGCAAAGCGCGGGTATTTTGCTAGTTCATATATATATATATATATATACATACATATACATATACACAGTACAGGCCAAAAGTTTGGCCACACCTCCTCATTCAATGTGTTTTCTTTATTTTCATGACTGAAGGCATCAAAACTATGAATGAACACATGTGGAGTTATGTACTTAACAAAAAAAGGTGAAATAACTGAAAACATGTTTTATATTCTAGTTTCTTCAAAATAGCCACCCTTTGCTCTGATTACTGCTTTGCACACTCTTGGCATTCTCTCGATGAGCTTCAACAGGTAGTCACCTGAAATGGTTTTCACTTCACAGATGTGCCTTATCAGGGTTATTTAGTGGAATTTCTTGCTTTATCAATGGGGTTGGGACCAGCAGTTGTGTTGTGCAGAAGTCAGGTTAGTTGGACGATCATTTATTTTTCAACAGGACAATGACCCCAAACACACCTCCAGGCTGTGTAAGGGCTATTTGACCAAGAAGGAGAGTGATGGAGTGCTGTAAATGGTCATGTAAATAAAGAAAACACATTGAATGAGGAGGTGTGGCCAAACTTTTGGCCTGTATATATATCTATACTAATAAACGGCAAAGCCCTCACTCACTCACTCACTGACTGACTGACTGACTGACTGACTGACTGACTGACTCATCACTAATTCTCCAACTTCCCGTGTAGGTAGAAGGCTGAAATTTGGCAGGCTTATTCCTTACAGCTTCCTTACAAAAGTTGGGCAGGTTTCATTTCGAAATTCTACGCGTAATGGTCATAACTGGAAGGTATTTTTCTCCATTTACTGTAATGGAGTTGAGCTTGACCGCCGTGGGGGCGTAGTTTCGTGTGACATCATTACGCCGCCCACGTAATCACGTGAACTGACTGTCAACGCACTATGTAGAAAACCAGGAAGAGCTCCAAAATACGCTGAACAAAACATGCATTATATAATTGAGAAGGCAGCGAAACATTAAGAAGCGAGCGAGTGACATACTACCATATTCATCAGTACAGCTACTTCGGAAACAAAGCGAGGTATAAACCTAAACTTTAAATTAACTTAATAGACAGGCTGCCGCTGGTGCTTTTCGTGCCCACGGGTAATGCGGGATACAAGTTTAATGAGAGGACGCAGGATATAAACGAGAGTTTTGATCACTTTGTAACTAAGTTAAAATTGCAGGTGAAGGGGTGTGCTTATGCAAATTCCGAGAGACTGTGTTTGTGGGGGATTGACAGTTAAGGCGGGTGGGGGAGTCACGTCATCATCTCCCCTCCCATTTACCTCATTTCGCTCTGAGCTGAGCTCCGCGGCTGACGCCGTCTTCCGAAGCAACTTCGTCACACTGCCACCAAATACAGAGAAATCCACAAGTTAATACACACTCTGTCTCTAGACTTTCTCCACACTGAATCCTCCAGGCACTACTTACAAAAGGTTACATTGACAATCGTGTTACGTTATTTTTAAAATGTTTAATTTTCTTAGCACAAGCACAGCTGAGAAGCTTCGATGCATGTGCTCCATAACGCGTTAAAAAATAATGCATTTAATCACACTTTGCATTACAATCAAAGGGGAACTTTTGTCAATGCATGATTTCCTGGTACACCGATAACATTGATCAGCGCATCCCAATTCATTTTAGCCTCGCACCACCTTGGTTTGAGAAGAAGTATGAAAAGATATGAGGTTAACACACAAAAACAGATCACCAATTCAAGCTTTATGAATAATCGATTCGCCATCAATAATTGTTTTGGTAAAGCCATACTCAGTGTAATCCTCCTTCCATTTTATAATTTTTCCGCCACTAGACATGATTAAATGAATGGTAAAAAAGTAAGAGCGAAGCGAGGGTGACTTATTTAGGCAGGCATGTATATGACAGCAACACTCATGACAATCATGTTACGTTATTATTAAAATGTTTCCTTTTCTTTTTCATTACTTCTTTAACCCATTACTTCTCCGCTGCGAGGCGCGGGTATTTTGTATATGAATGACCTCCAAAGAGCGCGGAGACTTTTGATCATGTGAACGTGTCTGCAAAAACTGGCGTCTCCTGCCCAGCCAAAGTCGAGCAGCCGGCGCGCGCGCATAGCTGTGCCGGCCTTTCACACGCTGACTGCG
>JANRMT010062814.1:4879353-4900476 GCA_026402145.1 Polypterus bichir lapradei
AATTGCCTGGCAGGAAAATAAAGTTTTGTTTTTTATTTTAATTGTTTGAGAAAAATATAATTAAAACAAAGCACAACTTGACAGTAATTTTTCTTTTGTGGTGTAGTAACAAGTTTTTACATGCAGAATTTTTGATGACAAAAAAAAAAAAAAAAGTCAATTAATAATATGTGGTGAAAAATTGTCACCAAGAGGCTTTTTACCTAAAAAATGAAGGCTATTAGGACTCAGGATAGGCAAACACAGTTTAAAGCTTTATTGCAATAAAACAGCAGCAGCAAGGACTCAACCCAATTTGGCCAAGTGAGATTGAGCCCCGAACAGTTCAGAATTTGAAACTTATATAGTAATTTCTTATCATTCTGACCTCACTCAATCAGCTCATTTGCTGTTTTTCTCCGACTCCCTTCTGCACCTGTCTGGCCAATCCATGAGTTCTCATGGGAACCATCATTATCTCCTGGCTTTCCCTGCAGCTGGTCTCCAGTATTTGTACTGTCTATTGTCCATCTTAGTTTCTGTTTTTGCTTATTTTTTACTGATCAAGGCCGGTAGAGACGTTCTCCATCTTCCATTTATGGGCTTCCTCTTTCTCGGACTTTTAAGCTGGTTTATTTGATGCCCAAAGCTAAGCTTTAATTAAAAAGAAATATGGCATATGCCTTTATTTAATCATTTGCTTGACACGCTTGACTTGCCTTAATTTCTGCACTGAGGTTAATTTCTAATATATTCTTCTATATTTATTTATGCTAGTGCCTTAATATACTAATTTTACTTTCACGCATTACATCATCCTGACCTCGTTTGTAGCAACACCCTTCGCTGTTTTATCTGCTGATTCACCATTCTAGCTGGCCTCTTGCATGCCTACCAAGGCCATTTTTCACTGATAACGTTTCTTAGCGTCCTAACTTGCTGAACACAGGTGCACACACCCCTCCTTCTCCTGTCTTCAGCAGTTTCTGTGCGTCATCCTTTTTCTGTCCTGTCTTTCCTTTCACACACTAGCAATTCTGTTTCAAGCTTAAAAAATAATGCAATATGACCGATTTTTATTTAACTATTTGCTTGACATTCTATTTTATGTTAAATCTAATGTTTCAGAAGCTGTTAATTACTTTAATGGCTATTTATGCTAATATGCTATTATATACATTTTTCTCTTCCATATAGGCTGGTGCCCTGCCCGGGGTTTGTTTTTTGCCTTTGCACCCTGTGTTGGCTGGGATTGGGTCCAGCAGACCCCTGTGACCCTGTAGCAGGTTGGATAATGGATGGATGGACTACAACATTGTTACAATGAGAATAATGCAAGATGAAAATATAGTTCACAAAAACAAATATTAAACGGCAAACAAATAATACTACAGAGTTTTCATGATAAAACTGTCGGTTGCTTTTACGGAGCATACCAGAGAGGTTCCGAGCGTCAACTGGGATTATAACATACATACCAGACCGCAAGATTGTGACAGTCTTCTTTATATATGATACACATATTAAAAATATCCATCCATTTATGTATTTATTTAATTAAAAAGTTTCTGTAAAAAGACAAACTTCCTCCTGGGAACAAACACTACCAACCTATGACGATACCATTAAACTAACTGAATGCATTGCTGGTGTTTACGTCCCGAGTTTGATGTTAATCTGCACCCAGCCCTACATGTAAGCCCTCCAATCTGCAGGGAAAAAACCTGGGGGAGGGTTGGTGGCAGAATTGGCACTCCGGCCACCATAAAAAACCTCCCACTGTTCCATTCCATCTAAATTAGTGTGGCGCTACGGTGTCACCCGTCGCATGGCTGCACTCGGGTCCTAATCTGGGATCCTGAGTTAGTTTGTCATGTTGTGGGTGCGGCAATGCGCTGTATCAGCGTGTGCTGCCGACCTTGTGGGTGTACTGGACAGAGTTAGTTGGGGACATTTGTGTGTACTTGCACCCTTGCCCAGCTATGACTGCTGCACATGTCAAATGTCATTACATTTTCTAAACCGCTTAATCCAGACCAGGGTGACACTGAAGGTAAAATCCAGGCTGTTCATGAGCTCAGATGGCACGATGAGCTGCTGGTTTCCTGTGCGCTCAGTTAAAAGAATTCAGGAGGCCGAGGTTGAGATGTTCTGGTCAAAAAAGCTATTATTTGAAACGCCTCGTGGATTGCAGATCACAATTGAAACGCGTCTGAGCTCAGGAGTACGCTGGCCTAGACCGTGGTTTGTCCATTCCAGGTATAACTTTGTTTTTTTTGTTTTCTTTGGATGATTCAGGTTGTAAGGTAAGCCCAAGTCTTAGTCCTTGCCTAGTAAGTATCACATTCGGGATAATATCATGTTCACATTTTGCTGCCACTTTGTGGGTGCCCATCCTGGGTATGACATTAAACTGCATCCAGCCTGGCATGTAGGTTCTCCAACCTGCAGGGAAAAACCTGGGCACTTGGCACTCCAGCCACCATAAAAAACCTCCCACTGGTTTCATTCCATCTGTTCCAGTGTGGTGGTGAAGTGTCACCTGTTGCATGGCTGCACTCGGGTCCTAATCTGGGATCCTGAGATGGTTTGTCACGTGGTGGGTGCATCAATGCGCTAACCTCTCCTCTAGTGTGTATATTGGCCATTACTGCCTGAAACGCTTGATTTTTAATTTATTATTCACACAGGACTGCTCAGCCCCATTTTCAGCAGCCATGCCTTTAGTGCCCTAGTGGCCACCTCCCTGAGCTCATCATTAATTAGTCCCTGTGTTAATTCTAATTGGTTACAGGAGACACCGCTTTCTGGCTGTATTAGCATCACTGACACCTGTTATTCTGTCACTTGTGTTACAAGGTACTGGCATTCCTAAAGTTCACTTCTGGGTTCAAAAATGGCCAAAATGAAAGAGCTTTCTCAATAAACATGCGAGTCTATCGTTCCATTGCAGCATGAGGAGTACTCCCATGTGGCAGACTGCCTAGAAACTGAAGATTTCATAGAAAGGTGTCCATTGCTGTCTTGAAACAAGAGGGCGAACTGGATCTGACCAGCATGGAGGAAGAAGAACTGCATAAGAGGAGAAAGACAAGGGAGTGTGTGCAGCGTGAGAAACAAACGCCTTGCAGGGTCCTCTTTAAACACACGCCAAATAACCAGCGTCTTCTGTAGCAGAGAAGATGATTTGATTCTTGGCCCTCACAAGGCGCACGACGCTCCCTCTTCAATTTTACATACCCGCGGGATTAACGCCGAGTTGTATCCCATTTGGGGACATTGGAAATCTGGTCAGCCTAACCGAGGAGGGCAGCACTGGGTCGGAATTAAAGAGCAGACCACCAGAGTCTGTCCGGAATTCCACCACAATTAACTCTCACGTGTTACCCGATCCTCTGACTGTCAAACAAACTAAATAAACAGCAAAAGACATTCATAAAGCAAACGTCCACGCGGCTCGCGAGTAAAGCGAATACGCCGAACACCCGGCAACTCACATCGCCCCTACATGTCAGCCAAGCCGTTTACGGTTTGATGCGAGTTCTTTTCAAATTCTCCTCCACCATACACATTTCTCGAGTATCCGCTGGTCGCGAGCATCTTCTTAAACGTGTCACGTCCAAATACATACAAACAATCACAACACGAACAGGCCCAGCGACCGCTCTGTATGTCGCTTAGACCTGAAAGGGTTTGATTCTCAAGCTCATGTTATTCATCATCTTGTCAGCACAAAACACTGCTTATGAATATTCGTTTAACTCAAATGAACGAATCTACAAACGATACCTTTTCCACGCTGTCGTGCTGCATTCTTTTTTCAACTTCGGTCGGATTCGAGCTCACCGCCATGTTTCCTTGAGTGACGTCAGCTTAGTGATCTACGGAACGCGAGAAACGCCAAACAGAGCGCGTGCTGACGATCGTGGTCTTGAGAACGAGACGGCCAAATACGCGTGCAAAATGAGCAAACGGTGGAAACAGCAACAGGTTGGTTGGCGAATGTGAAGAAAAAAAAAAAAAATAATGTCGAGTTTAAAGTCGACATGTTGACTTTAATCTTTAACGCGTATGACGAGAATAAAGTCGACATGTTGACTTTATTATCATAGTTTGTCATTAAAGTAAAACATTGTAAACTAAACTTCATTTTAAAATGAATATGTAATTTAGTAGATCTTCCCAAACCCCGTCATAAATTATGTAGCGCATGAAATGCTTTGTGTTAAGCGTTCCCCGTGCCATATTAATCAATACGTGCTTCTTAAACTTATTTCGTCTGCACTAGGAGGAGGCGCAAGTTGCGATCACCATGGGTGTGCTGGTATTCACCATGCAATGAGCTGGCGTCCCGGTCAGGATTTGTTCCTACTGGCACACGATGCTTGCTCGGATGGGCGCAACCCTGAATGGATGGCATATTTAAAAATGTTAAACAATAATTTTTTAAAGTTCTGAATACTCCGTGGTCTAAGTTTATAACTAGTTTTAATTTCACAAAGACGTTTATCGTGTGGTGATTGGTTATGTGGAGAAAGAAAAAGGAAGGATAGTAACTGGGGGGGTTTGGTATGTCAGATAGAGACAGCACACATGCACTAAAGAAAGCCCACTCAGAAGAACATCCATTGAATTCTGTGTTCGTGTCTCCGACCACCAGATCACGAACCCAACCACACCTGCCATAAAGTTCTCTACACTGAACGTACACCTGGAGACCTCTTACCGCCACACCACCGTGCATGTTAATACCTGCTTTAATGTATTCCATCATGAAAATGATATCAAGTATTAATCGTAGCATTCTAAATGTTCAGAGTGCAGAAATATCATTAAGTGAATGGATTCTGTGCGGCGATCGCTGCCTGCGCCTCCTCAATGCAAGAGGAAGGCAGTTTAAGAAGCACGTGCGGATTAATAACTGGGTCGGGGAACACAACACAAAGCATTTAATGTGCTACATAACTTATGACGGGGTTTGAGAAAACCTAATAAATTAAATATTTATTTTAAGATGAAGTTTAATTTACGACATTCTACTTTAATGACAAAATAAACTACGAGAATAAAGTGGAAATGTCGACTTTAATCTTGACATAAACGGCGAGAATAAAGTCAACATGTCGACTTTAATCTCGACATCTAGTTTTTTTTTTCTTCACTGTGGCCCTAATACACTTCTGTAAAAATTTTAGCTTTAGTGCAATGGAATATTTAAAATAAAAGGGCTTTTTCATATTTCAGAACATATTTTATATTACAAATACAGAATAAATCTTGTATATCGTGAGTACTGTATTCACTTTTTGTCCTGTATATGACTGTTTTGTTAATATCCGTTATTGGCGTAACTGAGACACGCTGCCTGGACTCTGCAAGATGGTCTTCTGCGCTGTTTGTAGCCTTTGATGATGCAAACAGCAACAGTTCCAGGACTGTTTCTCATTGGAGTCACTCCTTCAACATTTTGACTCTATGGGATGGTCAGGTTAATGGTGGTATCTTCTGGGTTTTCAAGTTGGCACCTTGGTTCCTTAACGTTTCACTGATAGGCCTACAACACCTCCAGTGGGTTCAGCATTGAGTCCCTCTGGATGCCATACACTCACTTGAAGGCCCAGGTGGAGTCCTATCTATCTATTATATAGTATCTTATTATATCATACCTTTTCTATTCATTATAGTGCCTGTAATGTACGATATGATAGATGGATATGTATGTATGTATATATATATATATATATATATATATATCTCGTATATATAATCATATTTTTGTATCCATTCTTTTTTCTATCTACCTTCCTATCTATTACATGGTACTTTTAACTATCTATCACATATAGCGCCTTTCATGTTTATTATATACTTACTTTCATATCTATCTATCTATTATATAATATCTTATTTTATCATACTTTATTCATTATATAGTGTCTTTCATATGTCTTTCTGTCATGTAGTACATTTAATTTTATTTATGTATCCATTATATAGTACTTTTTTTCTATCTATCTTTCCATCTATTACATGGTGCCTTTAACTATTTATAACATATAGCACCTTTCATATTACAGTGGTTTGAAAAACTATTTGCCCCCTTCCTGATTTCTTATTCTTTTGCATGTTTGTCACACAAAATGTTTCTGATCATCAAACACATGTAACCATTAGTCAAATATAACACAAGTAAACACAAAATGCAGTTTTTAAATGATGGTTTTTATTATTTAGGGAGAAAAAAAATCCAAACCTACATGGCCCTGTGTGAAAAAGTAATTGCCCCCTTGTTAAAAAATAACCTAACTGTGGTGTATCACACCTGAGTTCAATTTCCGTAGCCACCCCCAGGCCTGATTACTGCCACACCTGTTTCAATCAAGAAATCACTTCAATAGGAGCTGCCTGACACAGAGAAGTAGACCAAAAGCACCTCAAAAGCTAGACATCATGCCAAGATCCAAAGAAATTCAGGAACAAATGAGAACAGAAGTAACTGAGATCTATCAGTCTGGTGAAGGTTATAAAGCCATTTCTAAAGCTTTGGGACTCCAGCGAACCACAGTGAGAGCCATTATCCACAAATGGCAAAAACATGGAACAGTGGTGAACCTTCCCAGGAGTGGCCGGCCGACCAAAATTACCCCAAGAGCGCAGAGACGACTCATCCGAGAGGTCACAAAAGACCCCAGGACAACGTCTAAAGAACTGCAGGCCTCACCTGCCTCAATTAAGGTCAGTGTTCACGACTCCACCATAAGAAAGAGACTGGGCAAAAACGGCCTGCATGGCAGATTTCCAAGACGCAAACCACTGTTAAGCAAAAAGAACATTAGGGCTCGTCTCAATTTTGCTAAGAAACATCTCAATGATTGCCAAGACTTTTGGGAAAATACCTTGTGGACTGATGAGACAAAAGTTGAACTTTTTGGAAGGCAAATGTCCCGTTACATCTGGCGTAAAAGGAACACAGCATTTCAGAAAAAGAACATCATACCAACAGTAAAATATGGTGGTGGTAGTGTGATGGTCTGGGGTTGTTTTGCTGCTTCAGGACCTGGAAGGCTTGCTGTGATAGATGGAACCATGAATTCTACTGTCTACCAAAAAATCCTGAAGGAGAATGTCCGGCCATCTGTTCATCAACTCAAGCTGAAGCGATCTTGGGTGCTGCAACAGGACAATGACCCAAAACACACCAGCAAATCCACCTCTGAATGGCTGAAGAAAAACAAAATGAAGACTTTGGAGTGGCCTAGTCAAAGTCCTGACCTGAATCCAATTGAGATGCTATGGCATGACCTTAAAAAGGCGGTTCATGCTAGAAAACCCTCAAATAAAACTGAATTACAACAATTCTGCAAAGATGAGTGGGCCAAAATTCCTCCAGAGCGCTGTAAAAGACTCATTGCAAGTTATCGCAAACGCTTGATTGCAGTTATTGCTGCTAAGGGTGGCCCAACCAGTTATTAGGTTCAGGGGGCAATTACTTTTTCACACAGGGCCATGTAGGTTTGGATTTTTTTTTCTCCCTAAATAATAAAAACTATCATTTAAAAACTGCATTTTGTGTTTACTTGTGTTATATTTGACTAATGGTTACATGTGTTTGATGATCAGAAACATTTTGTGTGACAAACATGCAAAAGAATAAGAAATCAGGAAGGGGGCAAATAGGGCACTATATACAGTGGTGTGAAAAACTATCTATCTATCTATCTATCTTATAGTGCCTTTCCTATCTTTCTGTCTATCTAACGACGGCAGCTAAACACTTCCTAGCATTGGCCGTCAGCCTTTCCCATTGCATTTGAAGACTTTCCATCCTCTCTTCTTTGCAGAACTGCTTTAATTCAGATATATTGGTGGGTTTGTGAGGGTCTTCTGCTAGACACAGTGTGCCCCGTATGGTCCACAGTGCTCTCTATTTGACTTGTCTGTCATTTTTCCCAAAGGCTTAGGGACCATCCTGCTGTTTCTTTGCGTTGTTGTTACTCTTCTCCCATTTTTCCTCAGTGCCTTTTTATATTATGGCCACATGAGCACTGACCTTAACTGAGGCCGGAGAGGCCTGCTGTTCTTTATATGTTCTTCTGAGATCCTCTGGCTCTTTTTGAAGGAGTCATTGCTGTGCCCTTGGGGTCATTTTGATAGGTCAGCCCGTTCCTAATGTCCTCCATTTGGAGATACTGTAATGGCTCTCACTGTGGTGCCCTGAAGTCCCAGAGATTTGGAAATGGCTTTGCCACCCTGTACTGACTGGTAATTTCAACAAAAGTTTTCCAAATCTCTTCTGAAATTTCCTTTGATTGAAGCCTTGTGTTCCTGTGGTGACATCTTCACTGTCATGGTGACGGTCACTATGTAGGGAGGTCTACATTCAGCAGGGCTGGCTGTGTTCAGTCAATGGAGTCAAGTTATCAATGTACTTTGGTTGGTGGCCTCTAATGAATAACTAAGGGGGGCAATTACCTTTTCACACAGGCAGTGCAAGTGTCAGATAACTTTTATTTGTTAAGTAGCAGTTCGGAAATGGTGTTATGTGTTCTCTCTGTCTCTTTTTATCAAATACTACACTTTGTGTGAAGATCTGAAGCCATTCATTGTGACAAACATATAAAAACAGATGAGATGGGGGGGGCAAATACTTTGTCACAGCTCTGTGTTGGCACGGTTTCACATATGTGCCTCCCAGAGCCAGCGTCCTGATTTTGCTCAAGCGCCTAGTCACTGCCTGTGTGTCCTTTGCATGGTCTCCTCAATGATGGGTGGGTTTCCTCCATCCTAATATTCCTAAAGACTTGCCCGAGAAGCCGATCTCCCACCCTAAGAGTGTGCATGAATGGGCCTGGCAATGCAGGTGACTAGCATCCCATTTGAGGGCTCACTTTGTACCCTGTGCTACCGGGATTCCCTCAGAAACCCTGAATTGAATTAAGTTGGACTAGCCAACCCGCGGCGTACCATACACTGCATAATCAGGCCGGTTTTTTCATGATTTTTAAACACAGGGAGAAAATTAACATTTGAAAAATCGGCAATGTAATAAGAAAAGCAACATGGAACGAACCAACACACAATCGTCCGTGACTGAATTTCTCATTCAGTATGCACTGCCTGCTCATGTTCCCACCTCCAACTCGTCACTCGAGTCGTTGTCGTCTTTGCACAGTCCAGACGCACCTGTGACTCACGTAGACTTTTCATTGCTCTGTGCGGTTGTGGCTGCTTTTTTCTATATAATCCACCAAGACACCCGACCACGGTAGTAGCGAGGTGGGGCTTCGTTGTTCCTTTCGCATGGTTTTTCATGGTGGACGCGGTCGGGTGTCGAAACCGAAAAGAATAATGAAAAGTCAACGTGGCTCAGACGTGCATGTGGACTCCTAGTACAGACGAAAGGGGCTAACTGGGTGGTCGGTGAGTTTTTTGCGTCCGGGCACATGGGCAGGCAGTGTAAATGCCTAGAGAGCGAGGGTAGACGCGGGCCGGTGAAAAAGGAGTGTTGGTGGGCAGGGAAACGTCTTTCGTGTTCCTGCAGGAGCATCTAAGAAGACGCATGTTTGTCACAGTTGCGAATTGCTGTATGTAGCGTGTAAAACAGTTTGCTATGGTGCACGCGGTCGTGCGTCGTGACCGAAAACTCGGTTTTTAAAGACTGCTTACTTCATTGTGTTTTAACCTCAGTTGTAAAGGATCCCATGGGATACCCCTCGCAAACCGTTTTACACGCTGCATATGGCGATTCACCTCCACGAGAAACATGCCTCTATGAACAGTCAATGTGGCTCAGAGGTGCATGTGGCCTCTACGACAGACGAATATAAATGACGCCGGTTTTTCTGTGTTGTCGCTTCCGAGTTGGTGGGCGTGGCTCTCCGAGTTGTCGTCGTATCCAATGGTCTTGGAGTTGGTGGGCGTGGCTCCTTCCTGCGTGCATCATAGGTGTCTTACTTGTCGGCGGCTTAGTGAATCCACGCCCCTTCCGGCGTGCTTTCCATGGGTGTCTTGTCTTAGTGAATTATATATATAGATAGAGACGTTTCTTTAGGGTTCTTACTTGAGACCACCGCTCCAGTTGACCACCATAGCATACGTTTTATTGTGTTCACTATGAAAGACGCTATATGCAATGAAGTGTGTCTGCTTTTAAAGCACTTTCTGAAAGAATATTGTGAAAGGCGCTAGAAGTGTCTTGAGGCGGTGCTCACTACTAAAAGCACAACATAAAATTGCGGGTGGTCAGCTGAGCGCAGGTGGATGTTTCTAGAAATAAAGTGCCTTACATTCAGGTGGTTAGCAGAGCTGGGATAAGAAGTAAGCACGGGCCACACTTGGATGGCACAGGCTGGCATCTTCAGAAGGCCCCAAACTCAAGTTGCAGGCTTTTTTTTTTCTTTTCTTCAGATCCTCACAAATACCCACCCGCTGTGGGGTCACTCAGCTTACTGTGCCAAACCCCCCCCCCCGCAACCCCACCACGCCTTCATTTCCTGGTCAGATGCCACGGACTTCCAAAGCTGACTTCATTCTTTTTCCAGCATCACTATTTGAATGTGTTTACAGCGACTGTCCACACGCGTGTTGGGCTTTCCTCCCTTTCTGGTGACTCATCTGCTGGCCGAACAACGTGCCCAGCATGGTGGGCCGTCTGGTAAACAAGTGAGTCACGGCCGCTTTAGAGGGCCATGTGTGAGGGAGACGGAGATGGCTGCCTGTTTGGGGCTCTGATGCTCAAGTGTGTGTCTTCTGGTGACGGCCTCAGGGACAATAAAATGGCCTCCATGGACATCTGCACGCATGGCCCTCTGCCAGGGCGTCTTCTTACAAGACCACTCTGTTTGCTGTTGCTCCTTTGCTAGCCATTGCTTGTAATCCTATATAGTGCCTCTCAAGCCATTCATCTCTTCATATCACATTTTATGGCAAGGACTCAGTGATCATCACATATGGTGGGTATATGTAAGAACCCCCCCCTTCAAAATATTCCCATTTTTTTTGCTTTACAGCCTTACATGAAAACACACAAACTAATATTTCTTCCCAGCTTTACTCACTCAATGCCAACTCTAACACCCAAGTGAAAGAAATCACAGCTACAGTTCAGAAGAATTATAAAAAAATCAAAAACAAGAAATCCTGAGATTAATAAAGGACCCCCCCCCATGTTAATGTCACTTTGTTGACCCCCCTTTTGCTTTAATGCCAGCCTTGAGTCTGTTGATTCTTCTCTATCAGCTTTGCCCATCTAGATTGAGCCCACTCAATATTTGCCCCCCACTCTTCTTTACACTTTGACTGTTCAAGTTCGGTCACATTGGTTGGTGAGCGTTGGTGGTCTGCTATCTTCAGATCTTTCCACAGATTTTCAGTGTGATTTAGGTCTGGGCTCTGATTGGCCACATCAGGACATTCACTTTTTTCTCCTTCAGCCACCGTGTGGTCAATTTTGCTGTGTGCTTCGGGTCGTTGGCGTGTTGAAAGGTGAACATTCTGCCCATCTTCAACTTTCTGACAGAGGGTAGCAGGTTTTCCTCCAGAATTTGATGGTATTTTGCCCCATCCATTTTTCCTTCTACCCTAACGAGAGCCCCAGGACCCCCACAACAGGATGCTGCCCCCTCCATGCTTTATTGTAGGTATGGTGTGTTGTGGATGGTGAGCTGCACTGGTGGACCATTTGGTTTTGAGGTCAAAGAGTTTGATTTTGGTCTCATCTGAACATAACACCTTTTTAACACTTGGCATCAGAATCTTCAAGGTTTATTCTGGGAAATCTCAAACGAGCCTTAATGTGGCCTTTCTTGAGAAGTGTGACCATCCTGAACAAGCCACAATTGTGGAGCGCTTGTCAAATTGTTGTCACATGCACGCCATTAATGACCACTCTGTGCCATCAAATCCTGTAACTCCTTCAAAGTGGCCATTGGCCTCTTGGTGTCCTCCTTGCTCTTCCATCCAGTTTGGAGGATCCAGGGAGGGACCTAGTAGTACCAAACACTTCTTTATGATGGACTTTACTGAGCTCCTTGGGATTGATAAAGCCTTTGAGATTTTTTTGTCTCCATCTCCTGCCTTATGTCCGTCCACAACTCTATCCCTGAGATCTTTTGAAAGTGGCCTGCCACCCACAGTCAGTTGTCTGCTGTCAGTCGCACTACCAAGCAAGGGAATGAATGGACCAGGAACAGCTTCACTAATCACACTCATTACAACTGAGCACAGGGGAAGGAAGCCAGTAACTGCAACGGAAATGGGGTGCACTGACACCTGAGTGAGTTTAGGATGGAGGGGGGATCCTTTATTCATCTCAGTATTTCTTATTTTTTATAATTCTTCTGATCTGTAGCTGTGATTTCTTTCACTTGGATGTTTGAGGTGGCATTGAGTAAGTAAAGCTGGGAAAAATATTGGTTTGTGTGTTTTCATTTAAGGCTGTAAAGCAAAGAAAATGGGAATATTTTGAAGGGGGGGATTCTTTTCCACACCCACTGTATAGGTGACCCGCTGCTGTTTATTCTCTGCAATGTAATTCATTTTTCTGAGACGTAAAAGTTTTACCAAATTTAGATTTTATATGGAGACCATAAGAGATGGAAATAAAAAGAATAATGTGGGACCAAAAAAAGAAATGGTCCAAGGGGGGCTACAGGTGGCATTTGAATAGGACCACTCAGGAAGACCCTACAGGCAGACAGACAGACGGAGCCACCAATCAGAGCCTCACGACATGTTGGGACATCAGCATCACAGGGTCTCATGTGGCAGGCCGGTTAGTAGATACAGAGACAGATACGTCTTGTGATCCCGGCCAGCCAGTCTGCTTAACTCCTCACCTCTGCACAGCTCAGTCACTGTCACCGACACCCACAAGTCAGTGTGCAACCCTGGGGTGGTCACTTGATGAGTGGCTATCTGTCTCGGACCACATTTCTAACGTCTCTCGCTCATGCAGGTTCACGCTGTACAACATCTCCAAGATCAGACCTTATCTGACAACTTCTGGTAGAGGTTTTGGTCTTGTCACGTCTGGACTGCTGCAACTCGCTTCGGGCAGGAGGACCCACGTGTGCCATCAAATGATCCAGAATGCAATGGCCCATCTTGTATTTAACCAGCTGAGACGGGCACATGTCACTCCTCTCTTTAGCTCATTACATTGGCCGCCTTTAGCAGCACACACTCGGGCCTGATGTTGGCCTACAGAGCGGTCACTGGGCACCTGAGTGTATGGAGGCACTGGTGAGGTGGGTGCTCTGCTCGCTCTCGCCTACTCAGGTCTGCCAGGGAACAGTGCCTGGTGATGCCACCTCTGTGTGGTATCAAGTCTCAGTCCAAACGCTTCTCCTGTGTAGTTCCCAGTTGGTGGAACAAGCTGCCCACCTCCATCCAAACTGCAGACTCCCTCAATGCATTGAAAAAGCAATTAATGACCTCAATGCTCTGTGAATAATCTGTCAAACTGATAGAAGAGAGAAAAAAAGTATGTGACACGTCTTCTATATTGTTGTTTGATTTGGAGAATCAATAAAACAATTAAAGTTAATGTATGACTGTAAATTAGCTATTACATCTTTACACTTGAGGCAATCAACTTTTGTTGCCTGTCCTGCTACACTTGCTGAACAAATAGTCCTGATCCTGATGTTACTCAATTGTGTTTACCTTGTTTGTAAGTCGCTTTGGATAAAAACATCTGCCAAGTAGATGGACGGCACTTTACTGTATGTGTTTATAATAGAGAGATATAAAGGCATGGCAAAATATGCTGCATAAAAGACGCATTGAGATACAGCAGATAGATGAAAAAGGCACTATATCATATTAAGATAGCTGTGAAAGGCGCTCAGCAATATACAGAGTGATAGATACATCGATAGATAGCAGATAGATGATATGAAAGGCACTGTGTGTGTTAGTTAGTAGAGGCACTGCACCATACACAGATTATACTGACAGATACACAAGAGGCACTGCTTCATAGCTACATAACTAGATGGATGATATACTGTAAAAGGCACTACATTATAAATACATAAATATGAAATGCAATATATCAGAGAGAAATAAATAGGAGTGAAATGTGCTATGTAATAGATAAATATGAAAGGTGCTATATATAATAAGTAGTTAAATACAATATGTAATACCTGTACATAGAAAGGTAGATAGAATAAACCAGCTATATAATGAAAACATAAATAAAATTAAATGTACTATATGATAGACATCTATGAAAGGCACTATATAATGAATAGATGCTGTAGATTTTTTTACTTGAATTCTGTTTTTACATTTTTATTTCTGTTCTTTTCTTTAAATGAACCTTTGGTCATAGAAGTAATTCCATTGAGTTACACAATGACAATAAAGTGCATGAGCTTGAAGTTGAACTGGATAAAGTTTAATAAAATAAGATACTATGTGATAGATAGATAGATATGAAAGGCACTATATAATGATAGATAGATAGATATGAAAGGCACTATATAATAAATAGATAGATAGATAGATATAAAAAGGCACTATATAATGATAGATATGAAAGACAGTATATAGCATAATAGATAGATAGATAGATAGATAGATAGATGTAAAAGGCACTATATGATAGATAGATGTGAAAGGCACTATATAATGATAGATATGAAAGACAGTATATAGCATAATAGATAGATATGAAAGGCACTATACAGTATAATAGATAGATAGATGTAAAAGGCACTATATAATGATTGATAGATAGATAGATGTAATAGGCACTATATGATAGATAGATAGATAGATAGATGTGAAAGGCACTATATAATGATAGATAGATAGATGTGAAAGGCACTATATGATAGATAGATAGATGTGAAAGGCACTATATAATGATAGATATGAAAGACAGTATATAGCATAATAGATAGATAGATATGAAAGGCACTATATAATAGATAGATATGAAAGGCACTATACAGTATAATAAATAGATAGATAGATGTAAAAGGCACTATATAATGATTGATAGATAGATAGATGTAATAGGCACTATATGATAGATAGATAGATAGATAGATGTGAAAGGCACTATATAATGATAGATAGATAGATAGATAGATGTGAAAGGCACTATATAGCATGATAGATAGATATGAAAGGCACTATATAATAAATAGATATGAAAGGCACTGTACAGTATAATAGATAGATAGATAGATGTGAAAGGCACTATATAATGATTGATTGATAGATAGATGTAATAGGCACTATATGATAGATAGATAGATAGATAGATAGATACTGTAGATAGGAAAGGCACTATATAATAGAGATAGATAGATAGATGTGAAAGGCACTATATAATAAATATATAGATATGAAAGGCACTATACAGTATAATAGATAGATATGAAAGGCACTATATAATGATAGATAGATAGATAGATGTGAAAGACACTCTGTAACAGACATAGCTATGAACACGTGTTTGTCACCGCACTCTTTCTCTTTTAAAGTGCCGCCTATTCACGACTGGCGCGCTGACTGGGATGAGCCGATCTCCAGTACAATAGCGGCCCCTGCTGGCCACTCGCTTATCTCTCTTTCTGTATGCCGTTTCGGCTCTGTATTAGTGTCGTCTCTCTGGACGCTGAGCTGTCGCTGCTGGTGACTTTGGACTCGCTGGGCGCGCATATTAAAGTTTTTATTTTTATTTTTTTTATGTTAAGAGGAGGCAGTCGCGTGGCGGTGCAGCGCTGTTATGGCTGCAGGTATTTTTTATTCTTTCACGTTTCTCAATTCGAAGTAAACTGTTGCCATCTCATTATTTTATCTGAAGGCACCCCATTTTTTAAATACCTTTCGAAATTTCCACCCGAGCGCCGTTTAAACTGCAGTAGAAGTGAAGCCAGTAACTCGTGAGTCGAGGTGGTCTCGTGCCCCTCGGTCGGTCTTTCTGTGTGTTTTCTTTATGTCGCTTGTCTGCATTTGTCACCAGGGTTGATGCTCCACTCTTGGCGTCCTTTTAATTTTTGACGGTCACAGACGGTTTCCTGTTGGAAACGCAGAAAAGAAAATGCAGTGTCAGCTGAACTGAAGCAAAATTCCAGATTAAGGAATATTAAAAAAATAATTCTGCAATGTGTCTTAAAAATATCAGCGAAGTGATAAATCGGCATAATTAAACGTGTCACGAAATATATGCATTTTGGTACTTCTTACTTTATGTATTTATTTATTACTTTAAGTCATTTATTTATTTCACTGATGGCACACACTACCTGAATGAAGCCTTCAAATGTCAACTGTCACTTTCATTCATCAAGGTACAAGTGATCACTGATTGGCTGAGTGATTCCGCAAGCTCCGCCTTTGAGCGCTCACCCCGGGGCTCACCAGCCTCCATGATTTACTTAAAGCTGCCATGGTGGGCGTCCATGGTGTACACAAACCCAAGAAAAAGTCCACAATCACCATACAAAGTGGCTGTTTTGATTCAAGAAGCCATGAATTGTTAATCTTTAGAGAAGCCAAGAAGAAGAAGAAGATATTGCATTTATATGGTGCTTTTCAAGCTGCTCCAAGTGCTTTACATAGAGAGTGGGGAGCCACTTCAACCACCACCAATGTTCAGCACCCACCAGGATGATGCGATGGCAGCCATTTTTCCGCCAGTACACTTACCGCACATGTTTTGGTGGTGTGATAGACCCATTTAGAGACAGGAGATGATTAGGGGGGCCAGAATGGACAAGGCTGTGCTGGGCAATTTAGCCCAACTCTTTACGAAAGATGCCCAGAGATCATTAAAGACCACACCGAGTCAGGACCTTCAGCTTTTCATGGTGCCACTTTTGCAGCACAGTGTCCTTGTCAACATACTGGGGGCATTGGGATCCACACCCAGACCACCCACTGCGGGCCTCACCAGCGTCTCTTCCAGGAGCACCCAAGCTTTTCCTAGATGGTCTCTTATCCCATTATTGGCCAGTCCGTAATGTGCTTAGCTTCGGGTGGATGACCCCTTCTGAAGTGCACATGGAATGGCCGTTGCCTGCATCTGAAGTGCCAACCCCACCATGAACGCTAAACACACACTACTAGACCCTAATCAGTCAGGCTTGGAGATGGGCCTTTCCACTGAGACGGCTCTACTCCTTAGTGTCGAGCTGCCAGCACGTCTTCTGTCCTCATCCTGCTAGATCTCCTGTCTACCTTCAACACGGTCAACCATCAGATACTCCTTGTCACCCTCTCTGACTTTGGCAACATTGGGACTGCCCTCTGGTGCTTTGAGTCCTACCTCGTGGGCAGATCCTACCGGATGTCCTGGCATGAAGAGATTTCAAGAGCGCACTGGGCAAATATGGAGAAGCCCCAAGGATCGGAGCTGGGCCATCTCCTCTTCTCTCCATCCACGTCCTCAGTGGGTCCTATCAAACAGTACGTATCGTGTGTGATAGAAGCCCGGACACAGACAGACACTGAGACAGCCAGAAGTCCAAAACACACACACGTTTATTTCTTCTTTGTTTTACAGCACCACACAATGCTCCAACTCACACTGCTCAGTCCTTCCTTTCTCTTTTCCTTTCTTTTCTGTTCTCTTTACTTTCGCCTTCACTCCTCCACTTGCAAGCTCCGTCCTCTGCCTCCCGACTCAGGCTCTGTAATCATCTGTGCGCCCCCTGGTTTTGGCCATGGGCCCCAACAGGGTTCAGCTTCTAAAGTCTGATCCCGTGGCCCCGATGCAGACCAGGACGGCTGCCCTCTTATGACCCATGGGAGGTATTGGCCCTTTCCTGGTCCTTCCAGTTGTCCCACCTGGCAAAGACGGATGTTCTTGTTATCCTAGCTCATGCGTCTATTCAGCACTCCATCTCTCTTGTGATTGGTTGATTATCTCTAACACCTGCCAAGTTGGTTTGCCCCTTAACCCGCTTGGGGTGGTGATGGATGACCATCTGTCCTTCAAGGACCATATCAGATGGAGTCTGCAGCACAACTCCTGGTCCAGGCTTTAGTCTTGTCATGTCTGGAGTACCAAATGCTGGAGTTGTGTCATCAAGCTGCTGCAGTTGATTCAAAATGCAGTGATATGTTTGGTGGGCACATGTCACTCCTCTTTTCTGGTCATCACACTAGCAGCACGCATTAAGTCCAAACTTTTGATGTTTGTCTGCAGAGTAGTCAGGAGGTCAGCACCTGTGTGTATGGAGACACCTATGAAGTCCTCTGTTCCTTCTTGCCCACTCAGGTCTGCTGATGAATGGCGTCTGGTGGTGCCACCTCAAATCTCCATCCAGGCTCTTTTCATGTGTAGCTTTAAGTCACATGTTATTCAAATTACCAGGGCATCATTTTTCCACTTAAGAAATATAACTTTGTAAGATGCTGAAAAATGAGTTGACGCAGTAGAATACTGTAACGCACTCCTCTCAGGACCACCCAAGATGGACATCAATCAGTGACAACGAGTGCAGAATGGAGCTGCCAGAATCTGAATAGGAAAAGAAAATCCGAGCAGATCACACCAGTCTGAGCATCACTACACTGGTTACCGGTGCCATTTAGAATTGCCTTTAAAATCCTGCTGATGGTTTACAAAGCCTTCAATCATCTCACTCCATCCTATAACTCAGAATGTCTTACACCTTACACTCCAAATCGTAACCTCAGATCTTCAAATGAGGGTCTGCTTAGAATAAGAGCTAAACTTTAAAGAAGTGGTGAGGCGGGCGGCCTTCTGCTGTTATGCAGATCTGGAATACGAGTTTACTGATAGAAATTCACCAGGCTGATACGGTGGAGCGCTTTAATAAACTGGTAAAACCTCATTACTTTAACATGGCTTTCTCAAAGCTTCATTTTAGTGTAACCCTGATAGTCTGGATATGCACTGAATTATCATTGTCATTCATGGTGGCTCCACAATCCTTACTAAGCCCTACTTACTCTGGTGTTCTCAGATCGCCACCACCGCCTGATCAGGGTGCCATGCAGTCCCTACATTGATGGATCAAAGGCCCACATGACCATCATCTTCTAATTATTCCATGTGAAGCCTGATTGAGATCATTTATGTTGGGGGGATGGGTGGTCTCGTGGCCCCCTGCAGATTTTGTTTTTTTTTTCTCCAGCCCACTGGAGTGTTTTTTTTTTTATGTTTTTCTTCTATCCTCCTAGTCAGTCAGTCAGTCAGTCATCGTCCAACCCGCTATATCCTAACTACAGGGTCACGGGGGTCTGCTGGAGCCAATCCCAGCCAACGCAGGGCACAAGGCAGGGAACAAACCCTGGGCAGGGTGCTGGCCCACCGCACTGCCCTAATGACATTAGCATAATACATACATCATATAAATTAATAATAATTATTGAAATACAGTAATAATAATAATAATAATAATAGAAGAATAACAATATTCATACCGTAATGCCTTGTGGCGCTATTTGATTTCATTTATTGTATCTCAATGGAAGCTCCATCATCACAGCACGTCGTCGTTCACCGCGTATGATCGTGAGAAGCAACAAGAAGCAGACTCAAACAGACAGCAGCAGCTTTTATTTGTTTCCACTGAGGCCTGTAGGGGGCGTCGTCACACACTAAATCCCCTGACAAGTTCACGAGACAGTCCTGCTTATTAAACAAAAGAGGTTTTTCAACAGCACCTTCTCCAGGTTTCCAGTTTCCTTACTTGAATACACTTAAATGAGCATTAAGCTTCTCCTCCTTCATCTCCCGTGAAGTCTCATCCTCTTCCTCCCGATTCTGACCCCCAAGTCGAGCGGAGGGCTCTTGTTTTAACTCCAGGCCCGGGAGTACTTCTGGTGCTGAATCCATTATCCCGGGCAGCACTTCTGGGTCTGGCTGGACCCCAACATATCCCATCAGTATTCCAAAGGCCCCAGAGAACCCGGCAGGACAGACTCCCTGAGACCATAATTCCCATGCTGCCCTGTGGGTGTCCATACTGGGGTCCTCCAGATGGGATGCTGTCACCCTGTGCCCATACTAGGCTGTCCTTCCTCGTTCCTCAGTCCATCCTGGGTGTTGCTCTGTGGTTGCTAGACTGCCAGCCCCTGGAGTCCAGCAGTCTTGTCCTGGCATGGTTGGAGGATATCACTGCCCTCCAGCTGTGCTTCACATCCTGTGACCTCCTTGCCAGGTAAGGGAGCAGGACCCATCCCGGCAGGGACACCTGCTGGTCCCCCATACTACTTTAAGTGCTGGGTAGAGTCCTGTGCTTTCATTTGTGTATGTGTGTTGTGGCACATGAACGGGCATCCCGGCCAGGAGAGAGCATGAAGTATTGTCTGGATGGGACGCCCGAGAGAAATGCCATTGGCCAGCTGGACGGAAAGATTATATTGTGGCCAGCCAGTATAAAATAATGGAGGGACCAGAGGGAGCCCTAACTTGGAAGTGGCTCCATCCCTCATACACTAGTGGTCCTCGTGTAAGAGCCCAGTTGGGACCCCAGCAGGGGTGCTAGGGAAATGGAGTCAAGAAGTGCAGCCCTGTAGGGGTCCCTTGGGATCAGGAGTGGGTGCTGTCTGGGGAGGTCCAGTCTACTTTGTCTATGACCCGGAAGTGCTTCCTGGAGGTGATGGTATGATACCGGATGCATTCCCGGGTCCGACGTAAAAGGAAGCCTGCTGCTGCAGATGGGCGACTTGGAGTCGGGAGGCAGTGGGCAATACTCATCGGAGGCAAAGAAGGATAAGTAGATCATTTATTGGATAATTGGTGGCTTGTTATTATTATGGTTATTGCTGGGATTAAGACAAGAGGATTATGAGGAGGTGCCTTAAAAGGAATAAAAGTCTTAAATTGTGTTCTATTATACGTGTGGTATATCGCTGGGACTGTGGTTTAGGGCTCTGTGGTGCCCTCTTGTGGTCACAGTGTTTTTTTGTCTTTCTGTGCTCTGATGTTGATGATGAGGAGGAGATAAAGCAGCCATGAAACAGATTAGGATGAGCTTTATATGTCTAGACATATGTGCTACACAAGTGTCCCGGTTGGTGACTTAGAAAATGTGGTCATCCTAATTTTGTGAATTTCCCCTTGGGATTAATAAAGTATCTATCTATCTATCTATCTATCTATCTATCTATCTATCTATCTATCTATCTATCTATCTATCTATCTATCTA
>JANRMT010062814.1:4901482-4919255 GCA_026402145.1 Polypterus bichir lapradei
TCTATCTATCTATCTATCTATCTATCTATCTATCTATCTATCTATCTTTTGTAATTTAAAAATCATATCAACGAAACGGTTGATTGCTGTTCAGTTTTATTGTCAGTTTAAAATGTGATACACAAGCACATTGCATTCATGTCCATGCATCATGTGTCACGACTAAAAGCCAAGCAGACGTGGTGGCATCTGGCCTAGTGGCAGCTCCGCATTTGTGTGTGTGTATTGCATTTTGATTGGAGGACCCAGTTGTGCCAAAACTAAAAGTAATCCAATGACCAATCAGCATCAAGAGCCCAGGAAAGAGGCATTCCTGTCATGAATGTGTTGCACCAGGAAAGAAAGCGAACAGGAAGTTGACGAGGATCTGCCATCTCATTGAACAGATGGAAACTGGCGATCGAAATGACGAGACAAATGATCTCATATCTGTTTATCACAAAGGGTCTGAATATAAAGCTACAAAGAAACTGAGCGTAGGGACGTTAACGCCTGTCACTATAGTCACCATTTAGTTCAAATCGCTAACAACCTGACCCTCGAAAATTTCACGTCTTCTTCTTCTTCTTCTTCCGGCTGCTCCCGTTAGGGGTTGCCACAGTGGATCATCTTCTTCCATCTCTTCCTGTCCTTGTCATCTTGCTCTGTCACACCCATCACCTGCATGTCTTCTCTCACCACATCCATAAACCTCCTCTTAGGCCTTCCTCTCCTCCTCTTCCCTGTCAGCTCTATCCTTAGTATCCTTCTCCCAATATACCCCTGATCTCTCCTCTGCACGTCTCCAAACCAACACAAACTCGCTTCTCTGACTTTGTCTTCAAACCATCCAACCTGATCTGACCCTCTAATGTCCTCATTTCTAATCCTGTCCATCCTCGTCACACCCAATGCCAATCTTAACATCTTTAACTCTGCCACCTCCAGCTCCGTCTCCTGTGCCACCGTCTCCAGCCCATATCACACAGATGGTCTCACTACTGTCCTGTAGACCTTCCCTGTCACTCTCGCTGATACCCGTCTGCCACAAATCACTCTTGTCACTCTTCTCCATGTTCTCCACCCTGCCTGCACTCTCTTCTTCACTTCTTTTCCACACTTCCCGTTACTCAGAAGTATTGAAACTCCTCCACCTTCATCAACTCTACTCCCTTCATCCTCACCACTCCACTGACCTCCCTCTCATTCACACACATGTATTCTGTCTTGGTCGTCCTACTGACCTTCACTCCTCTCCTCTCAGATCTCCACCTCTCCAGGGTCTCCTCAGTCTGCTCCCTACTCTCACCACAGATCGCAATGTAAAAAACAAAAACCACGTTAGACAACTTAACGTACAGTAAGAGACCTACAACAGACTTCTCACTGTTTCACTTGACCACTCGACAGTCCATGCCACCTTAATACAGAAATGTTCTCAAGTGGACCGCCTATTATCCCAACTTGCCCCATCCCTTGCCCCACCTCTTGATGCTGATTGGTTATTTGCTTACATTTAGGTTTGGCTCAAATGGCGTATGGTTGCCAATCGAAATTCAGCACACACTGTGGCCGGGTACAGGCATGACAGGAATCACAGCAACAGGGAACGGGTCATCCCATTTAATCCAACAGTCCAACTCAAATAAACGTCTTTGTGGCCTCAACATGCAGCCCTCTTGGGGGCAAAACATTTGCCGTGGTAAATAGGGTCCTTCACAGGCGGTCTGCTCGGCTTGTTCAAGGCGCCTCCTTCAGGGTGGCCGGGCATCTCGTGTTACACGGACTGGAAGGGGCGGAGCTAAGTGCCCTCCACTGGGCGGTTTGTCAGAGCTGCAGGCAGAATAGGAGAAGAAACTGTTTAGCCACGGCGCCCCCACTCGCCCCAGTGGGGTACCACATACCTTGAATGAGTCGGCGAGGAAATCCTGGGACAGACACGCATGTGTGACAAACACGGAGCTGCCGCTAAGCCAAATGCAACCACGTCTGTCTCACTTTCAGATCCGACACGCGGTCTTTGAACATGAATTAAATGCAATGCACTTTTGTATTACAATAAAAGTGAAAACCAATCGATCCTTTGTCTGATGTGTTTTTAATTGTGACACGATGAAAACTGTGGCAAAAGCAAATGGCCCACTTGAGTACTGTATGTGTTGCATTTCAACGGAGTTAACACATTGGATTTCATTTAATTTTGACATGAATAATCTTCTGTAAGAAAGTAGAGGTTACAATATAGATGATAATAATAATAATAATCGTCAAACTGGCACAGCCTGGGAGGCACAGACTTGTAGGCGTGTGGTAAAATGAGGTCCGTGGCAGATCGGCACCATTTTAAATGAATAATCGAGACAACTTGTGCCACGTCCTCATTTTAAAAGGGGAAACACGAGTGCAGGGTGGGAGAAGGTAAAAAATACAGAATGGAGATTAGGGAAGGAAGAAGGCAGAAAGCAGGAGGCGAAAGAGCCGGAGCGGGAATGAGCAAGTGAATGGGAGCAGGCATGTTGGAGAGAAGGCAGTCAGCTGGGAGGAGAGCCCCAGTAAGGAGTGTATGGCCGACACCCGACGAGCTCTTTGAGGAGCGGGACAGACCCGGAGTTTGGACGGCCCGCCGTGGAAGGCAGTGGGATCGAGGAGGCTTTGAGAGCCCCAGCGTGAACCCCCTGGCTGTTGGGGTCCCGAGTCTCGGTCCGGTAAGGGAGCCTGTAGGTAGCCGTAGGACGGAAGGCAACCAGACGTGCGGAAGGTCAGCTGCCTCGGCAGATTGGGCGACTCCTCCGCTCCCAGGCCCCCAGTTAAAGGAAGGTAAAAAGGCCCTGGGTTTTTAGAAAAGAACAGTTCCTGCCAGCGGATTTTAACCTCGTTTTAATGGGATTTACAGGATTAATTTAACCTGCACTCTTTCACATGTTTTGTATGCATTATTTATTTATGGACTGTTTGCACTATTTAATTAGACACCATTTGTGGTTTTTAATAAAGGCACTGTACACTTCTGCACCTTCCCCTTGCTTCATGTGCTGTCCTCATTCGTACAGCTCATCCCGGCCATGACTATCGACGGTGTCAGGCTCAAGAGGCACCCCGAATGAGAAGAGGAAGATTAGGGAGCAGGACCCACACCGTCACAAGGGGTCAAACGACTGCACCGACACATCCATGAAGATTCTGTCTCGGTCTAAAATCCTCTCAAATAGGCTGATGTGAAAATATCCGCACTCTTTTGTTTGCCTTCAGCAATGACTTGATAATTCAATTCTTCACCTTTACTACAGTTTTTTATTTTTTCTCACTGCTCCAGTGTTTCTCATCATTTTCCACGTCAGCCTATTAATAAGGCACTGGATGAGTTTGTAATTCGTTTTGTTCACACTTCACTGTTTTGTTTTATTATGTTGTAATGTTAAAAGCAAAAAAGTCACATGACAATGCCACCCTTATATCAAAGTGCCACCTGTCCGCCTCACTCTATGCCACTGCCAAGATGTTGTGTTTCAGCCAGCATTATCCCCCTGGTTGGGGTTCAAATTCATATTTTGGGTCTATTCAGTCTAGTTTTATGTCAGTTATTTGTATTTATGTTTATTCATTATGCACATTTTTCTCTTTGTATGCTAGAAAAGGGGAAGAGCCTTCCTGTGTGCTTTGTGGGTGGTGCCACAAGGGGCGGGGCCACCTGCCCATCACCACCAGGAATGGCTCCACCCACTATAAGGACGGCCTCCCACAGCTCCTGGCGGTTCATTGAATTCCCTTGCTTTGTATTTTCCGGAATTTCATCCCTGTGCTCTGCTTTTTACGATGCCTGTTCGATTCTGTTTTTCGATACTGTGCTTATTCATATTTTTGAACCTCCACTTTTCAACCACGATTTTTGGATTCTGTTTTGGGACTTTGTCTACTGTGTATCGCCTTGCTGTTTCAGGCATCTCCTTGTGCTCTTTGGAGCTTTGAGGTTTGCACAGCCTTTTGGTGAAAATAAACCCTTTAATTTCTCAAGATTCGTCTCGGCCCTTTTTGTTTCTAGTCGGGGTATTTTGATTGGTGTTTCCTCCCTCTAGTGGGCAACCTTGGAACTGTTTTTACAGCTGTGGCCAATTCATGACATAAAAATGACATCATTGACATGACATCTGTGGGGGCGGGACTTAGCCCGGCTAAATGACCCCCTGGAGTGGGGCTTGTGTCGCACCCTTATATGACAAACACCAGCAAAAAGCTCTTCACTGGTGTGTCACAGTTAGGACTTGAAGTCACACATTCAGAGTCACACCATCAGCCAGGGAGGAGGGGCTGAGCTGAGAATCCAAGGAACTGTAGCACCTCACAGACACACTGGAATTGTTTCAAGTTCTGTATGTCACTAATGAAATGACTCCTTCATTGCCCCCTTATAAGACAGCGGGGAGAAATTGAAAAGTAAACCTTTGTGGTTTTATATAGCGCCTTTCTAGACTGAACACCATCACGAGGTACTTTACAAGTTTTTAATTGTTATGTCATAAGCCAAATGGGTACTCATTTAGGGGCCCATAATGACATAATGGCGACTGGTCTAAGAGCCGTGTGTCTTTATATAGTGCCTTTCAATAGCAAGCAACAACCCAATGCTACTTTCAGACACTTTACAGGACAATTCATTCAAATCACCACATTTAGTACATGAAGTAACTCTTTTGGGGTCCGAATACTGCTGGCAGGTGAAATAACTCTTTTGGGGGTCTCAGTATGAACTTAATGGTGACACAACCAACATCTCTGTGGCTTGTAACAAAAAACAAAGACAAGTATAAAGGTTTGGGGCACCGAAAGGCAAACCCAGTATAACTGAAAAAAAAAAAATGCAAATTATAAACAGGTTGAAAAAGGAAAAAAACAGGATACTGCCAGTGACCTCTAGGAGTAATAAACATGGTCTTTTCTTTAGCGGATTCCATTTAAGGAATTTGCCAGTACCCTTTAATCATGTCAAGTGTGGTCAAGAATTGAGTTTTACCAACCCGTTCGAGGAGTTTGTCCATGTGTGTGGCATTGGATAAGCAACAGATTAGGAATCTTGGTTACGCTGGCACAAGTAGTTACAAAAGTGTCAACTCCCATCCAGCTTAGGGACCAAAACGAATGGACTCGACCAGTGACTAAAACTTTCTTCAGTCACACCAAGGTCCAGCATTTGTTTGATCTGAAGCTCCACTTTTGCATGTTTTGCTTCTGGGAGGCGGTACAGGCGTTCTTGGATACATACACCCAATTCTGTAATAATGTCATAAGCAATCAGAGAGGTTCTTCTGGGTTTGTTATTTACTACTTCCAGGAGAGACAAGATGGCAGCGTTGAGCTCTTGTGGCTGTTTCAGTGTGAAATTGGTTCCAAAATGAAGGTAATTTTTGTGGACAAAGAAAAAAATGAGGTTGTCTAGAGTAGGGATCGGGCTTCCCATCCTTCCATGGTTTCAACAGACTGATATGATACACTTGTTTGGAAAGTCAGCGATTTGATTGTTTCACCAAATAATCGACCAGTCCCCTTCTTTCCTTAATTTTGTACGGGTACTGCCAATGGGCCAGTAATTTGAGATGGGAAGTGGGTATGAGAACCATGACACAGTCTGAAGGAAGGAATTCACACAGAATCGTGCCACGGTCGTAACAGCTGGCTTTTACTGTTTGCGCATGCTCCATATTTTCCTTTTAAATAGGTTGAATTTTTGCAAATCGATCGCATAATCGTGCAGTATATTCAAGAACATTTATGCAAGTGCCTCATCCTCCAAACCTTCTTTTTGAATATCTAATAATCCCTTGGGTCTACTCAAGAGGGGAGAAGCCCCTATAGGCTTGTGGGACCTCCCAGTAAGCAAATAGAACGAGGGGGAGTAGCTGATCCCAGTTCCTTCCATCCTCGCTGACCACCTTACACAGCATCTGCTTAAACGTCTGACTAAACCGCTGTCCTAGACCATCAGGTTGAGGATGATGCGCTGAGGTCTTCAAACGCTTAATTTTGAGTAACTCGGCATCCTCCTTGAATGTCTCCGAGGTGAAGGGCGTTCCCTGGTCTGTTATGACTCCCTTAGGGATGCCAGCATATGCAAAGACCCCTACCATTTCCTGTGCAGTGCTGGCAACTCTCAAGGCGATAGCCTCTGGATATCATGTAGCATACGTAATCTAGCAGCACTAATATATATTTATGGCTGTGGGCTCAAGAGCTCCCACAATATTGACCCCAATACACTCCAATAGAATATCAAAGAGTGGCACTGCAATCAAAACAGCACGGTCCTTCTGAGGAGTCCACCGCAATTGACATTCTGGACACGATGCACAAAAGCGGTGGACTTCCTCGTTTATTCCCGGCCAAAAGAATTGGAGTTTAATCCGCTCTAATGTCTTCTCAACTCCCAAATAGGGGCTTTCACACACGTGCGCATGGGAGGCAGCTAAAGGGAATGAATGAGGATGGCTCTGAAATCCTTACTAACCCCTACTTTCTCTTCTGTTCTTTTTCCGGTTTTCTGTGGTGGCAATCTGTGCCACCACCACCTGATCAAAGCACCGTGATGTTCCTACATTGATGGATTAAAGGCCAGAGGTCCACATGACCATCATGGTCTAATTCTTCCATGTGAAGCCTGAGAGCCATGAAGACTGATTGAGATCACTGATGTTAGGTAGAATGCCTAGAGAGGGCTGGGTGGTCTTGAGACCCCTTTTTGCTCTCCAGCCATCTGGAGTTTTTTTTTTTTTTTCTGTTCTCCCTGGCCATCGGACCTTACTTTTATTCTATGTTAATTAGTGTTGCCTAATTTTATTTTCTTATATATTTTGTCTTTTTTCTCTTTCTTCATCCTGTAAAGCATCCTGTAAGGCCCCAGTGAGTTTGGATGGACTGCAGCACTTCCAGCGTCATCACACTGAGCACTGGAGCGCCACAGGGTTGTGTGCTTAGTCCACTGCTCCTCACCCGGCTGACTCACAACTGCACAGCCATGCACATCACCAACCACATCATCAAGTTTGCGGATGAAACGACGGTGCTGGGACTGTTAAGCAGAGATGATAAAACAACATGCAGAGATGAGGTGGAACGGCTGTACGCATGGTGTGAAGACAACAATCTATCTCTCAATGTTGACAAGACAAAAGAGATAATTGTGGACTTCAGAAAATCACATCCTGCCCACATCCCACTCAGCATCAATGGTTTAGATGTGGAGACTATTAGGAGTACCAAGTTCCTCGGTGTGCACATAACCGAGGAACTTATGTGGATGCATAACACCTCATCACTAATCAAGAAAGCCCAGCAGAGACTACACTTCCTGAGGCGGCTGAAGTGAGCAAGTCTTCCCCCTTCCATCCTCACCATGTTCTACAGAGGCACCATTGAGAGTGTTCTGACCAGCTGCATCACGGTCTGGTATGGCAACTGCAACATATCCGACCGCAAGCGCCTGCAAAGGATAGATAGATAGATAGATAGATAGATGTGAAAGGCACTATATAATAGATAGATAGATAGATAGATAGATAGATAGATAGATAGATAGATACTTTATTAATCCCAAGGGGAAATTCACACACTCCAGAAGCAGCATACTGATAAAAAACAATATTAAAGAGTGATAACAATGCAGGTATAACAGACAATAACTTTGTATAATGTTAACGTTTACCCCCCGGGTGGAATTGAAGAGTCGCATAGTGTGGGGTCTCCTCAGTCTGTCAGTGGAGCAGGACGATGACAGCAGTCTGTCGCTGAAGCTGCTCCTCTGTCTGGAGATGATCCTGTTCAGTGGATGCAGTGGATTCTCCATGATTGACAGGAGTCTGCTCAGCGCCCGTCGCTCTGCCACGGATGTCAAACTGTCCAGCTCCGTGCCTACAATAGAGCCTGCCTTCCTCACCAGTTTGTCCAGGCGTGAGGCGTCCTTCTTCTTTATGCTGCTTCCCCAGCACACCACCGCGTAGAAGAGGGCGCTCACCACAATCGTCTGATAGAACATCTGCAGCATCTTATTGCAGATGTTGAAGGACGCCAACCTTCTAAGGAAGTATAGTCGGCTCTGTCCTCTCTTACACAGAGCATCAGTATTGACAGTCCAGTCCAGTTTATCATCCAGCTGCACTCCCAGGTATTTATAGGTCTGCACCCTCTGCACAGTCACCTCTGATGATCACGGGGTCCATGAGGGGCCTGGGTCTCCTAAAATCCACCACCAGTTCCTTGGTTTTGCTGGTGTTCAGGTGTAGGTGGTTTGAGTCGCATCATTTAACAAAGTCCTTGATTAGGTTCCTATACTCCTCCTCCTGCCCACTCCTGATGCAGCCCACCATAGCAGTGTCGTCAGCAAACTTTTGCACGTGGCAGGACTCCGAGTTGTGTTGGAAGTCCGATGTATGTCGGCTGAACAGGACCAGAGAAAGTCCAGTCCCCTGCCGCGCTCCTGTGCTGCTGACCACAATGTCAGACCTGCAGTTCCTGAGACGCACATACTGAGGTCTGTCTGCAAGATAGTCCACGATCCATGCCACCAGTTGTGAATCTACTCCCATCTCTGTCAGCTTGTCCCTAAGGAGCAGAGGTTGGATGGTGTTGAAGGTGTTAGAGAAGTCCAGAAACATAATTCTTACTGCACCACTGCCTCTGTCCAAGTAGGAGAGGGATCAGTGTAGCATATAGATGATGGCATCCTCCGCTCCCACCTTCTCCTAGTATGCGAACTGCAGAGGGTCGAGGGAGTGGTGGACCTGTGGCCTCAGGTAGTGAAGCAGCAGCCGCTCCATGGTCTTCATCACATGTGACATCAGGGCGACAGGCCGGAAGTCATTCAGCTCACCAGGACGTGATACCTTTGGGACTGGGGTGACGCAAGATGTTTTCCAAAGCTTCGGGACTCTCCCCTGTTCCAGGCTCAGGTTCAAGATGCGCTGTAGAGGACTCCCCAGTTCCAGCGCACAGGCCTTCAGCAGTCGTGGCGATACACCATCTGGACCCGCTGCTTTGCTGGCACGAAGTCTCCTCAGCTCTCTGCTCACCTGCGCTGCTGTAATTGTGGGTAGGGATGTCTCTCCTATGCTGGTGCCAGCAGAAGGATGGTTGGAGGATGCAGTACTCCGAGGCGAGTGTGGGTTAGGGTGGTCAAACCTGTTAAAGAAGTTGTTCATTTGGTTTGTTCTCTCCACGTCTCTCTCGATGGTGGCACCCCGCTTCGAGCTGCAGCCAGTGATGATCTTCATCCCATTCCATACTTCCTTCATGCTGTTATTCAGCAACTTCTGCTCCAGTTTTCTCCTGTACTGCTCTTTCGCCGCCCTGAGCTGGACTCGGAGTTCCTTCTGCACGTTCTTGAGCTCATGCTGATCACCGGCTTTAAAAGCCCTTTTCTTCTGGTTCAAAAGACCCTTGATGTCACTTGTAATCCATGGCTTGTTGTTAGCATAGCAGCGTACTGTTCTTACTGGAACTACAATGTCCATACAGAAGGTGATGTAATCAGTTGTGCAGTCACAACCTCCTCAATGTTCTCACTATGTGACCCCTGCAGGATATCCCAGTCCGTAGTTCTGGTCTCTCAGAGCCTGCTCTGCCTCAGGGGACCACTTCCCGAATGAGCGTGTGGTTGTAGGTCGCGCCGTCCCTCTTGGTTTGTAGGGAGGCTGAAGCAGAATCAGGTTATTTATGGGTGGCGCTGTATGCGTCTTTAACGTTGGCATACAGTAGGTCGATAGTCCTATTTCCCCGGGTGTTACAGTCCACATACTGGGAGAAGGCAGGTAATGTTTTGTCCAGCGTCACATGGTTAAAGTCTCCAGCGATTAGCACAAGTGCCTCAGGGTGCTGCGTTTGTAATTTAGCAACTGTGGAATCGATGACGTCACCCGCTATCTCCGCGTTCGCCCGAGGGGGGATGTAAACAATAACAACAATCACGTGTCCAAACTCTCTGGGCAAGTAATAGGGACGCAGACTTACGGCCAACAGTTCGATGTCCCTGCAGCAAGTGGAGATTTTAACGCTTACATGTCCAGAGTTGCACCATCTTGTATTGACATCGAGAGCGACACCCCCTCCTTTCTGCTTCCCGCTGGAACTTGCGTCTCTGTCCGCTCTAACTGTGCTAAAGTCAGGTAGCTCCACGTTAGCATCTGGGATGTTAGATGTTAGCCACGTTTCAGTAAAACACAACAAGTTGCATTCTCTGTAGGTCCTGACATTTTTCACCAGTGCAGCCAGTTTGTCGATCTTATTTGGTAGTGAGTTCACATTTCCCAGGATCACAGAAGGCACTGAAGGTTTGTAGCGCCACTTTCTTGCTAGACGCTTGGCTTTTATCTTAGCACCGGCTCTGCTGCCCCGATACCGCCTTCTTACCTCGTCAGGTAAATAGAGGCGCTTTTCCACTGCATAGTACGGCACGACACGGTTCAGTTCAGCTCACTTTTGGGGGGTTTTCCACTGGGAACAGTACCTGGTACCTGGTCCTTTTTTTAATACCACCTCAGCCGAGGTTCCAAGCGCGCCGAACCGTTACCAAAACGTGACGTGTAAACTCTGCTGGTCACTGATTGGCTGGAGAAAATCGTCATTACTGCGTCACTGAACTTGCGACACGAGACACAACAGACCCGCTAGATTTTTAGCACAGCCAGCGAAGGTTCGGATAACCAAATATGGCTGTTTCGTGGTCTATTGAGGAAGTACAGACGTTCCTCTCGTTGGTAGCCGAGGAGCGGATCCAGCGAGAGGTGGATGGGGCGACGCGGAATGAAACAGTTTTTCAGGAGGTCGCTAAGCTCTTGGGCGCACACGGCTACCATCGGACTTACAAACAGTGTAGGGACAAGTTAAAAAAAAATGTCACGGCAGTAGAGGCGGCGCAACTATAACGACACGTGAATAATCCCGCCCACTCTAAAGCGGTACTAAACTGCAGTCGAAACGCAAACCGAGCCGAACTGAGCCGAACCAAGGTGAGCTGTACTGAACCGTGCTGTGCCGTACTATGCAGTGGAAAAGTGCCATAGGAAACCACACCGGCGTGCGCATTTGTTCTCAGCGCTTGAAGTTGACTACTTGAATAGACGAGTCTCGGTGTGTAAAAATCCATCTCCAAGTAGTAAAAGGTGTCCAGGGAACGAGTCCACATAAAAGAAAGTGGTAGGAGTTAACAGTGAAATAAAGAAAAATAGAGAAAAAGGTAGAAAGATGAAGACTTTAAAGATAAAGTCAAACACAGAGCTGCTGGAAAGGCTGCCACTCGCGTCGGCACCTGATATTATTGGGGTGCCTCTCCCTTCACTACAGGACATACTTTACAAACGCAGTGTCCGCAAGGCCTGCAGCATTGAGCAGGACCCCCTTTACACCCCTCACATGGACTTTTCACACTTCTGCCATCCAAGAGAAGATACTGCAGCATCAGAGCCAGATCTGCCAGGCTGCACGATAGTTTTTACCCCCATGCTGCCCCCTGGGGTCTTCCAAACGGCCTCAACCACCTCTAAAAACAGAACTTTCATACATACAAGCCACTGTCCTGCAAAGACGAGTGTGGATGGAGAAAAGAACTGAAAATCTCATACTGACCTTGAAGGATTTTGCACACTGCAGTTTGAAATTCTTTACAGTCATTGTTTACAGATTATCATTTAACTATTAACTATTATCATACACTGATCATTTCGGTATTATCTATATCTATTATTTATTTATTATATTACAGATTTATTGACTATATTTATGTATCTAGATTGCATAATACTATACATTGCATCAATCTTGTCTTTGCACAATGTTTTGTTTGTGTTTTAATTTTAATTTAAAATTTTAATTAAAATTTAATTTTAATTCTGTTTTTAATTTAATTTTAATTTTTTTATTTGCACTTCATGTTGTGGACCTTGAGCTTCGCAATTTCGTTAATCTATATACTTAGTATATGGTTGAGATGACAATAAAGTTCGCTTTGACTTTGGACTTTGAGCTACATCATCCATCCATCCATTATCCAGCCCACTATATCCCAATTACAGGGTCACGGGGATCTGCTGGAGCCAATCGAGCTACATCATCTGTATGAAAATATGCTATAGGAATAAATGTTGTTGTAATGCCACACCAGACCAGGGGGCGGCAGTGTGTACTATCCTTTTCGATCTCTTTTCCACTGCAGCCCGATTATGGGAAATTCTGTCTGGTCCCGATGACGTCATTTCTGGGTCCAGGCCCAATGACGCCACTTCTGGTTCTGGCCCTGATGACGTCACTTCCTGTCCTCTTCTTTAAAGCCGCCATCTTTGCCTCATCAAGACAGTTCTGTTTTGGACTCGAATCTGTACACAAATGTACTCTCAATTTAACTCTTTTTGCAGCCAGGATTAAGTATAAGGGTGGTTGCCCCAAATCTTTTTGTGTCATCTTTGACGATGCCCTAGGAGGTGGGCCTGAGCCAGTTCATAGACATGCCGCCAATAGATTCGGGGAACTAGCAGCAGCGTCCTTACCTCACTGTCATGTTCTGCTACACGATATAATAAGTCATCGTTTAGGACCAAGTGGGGCCCAAGTGACGTTGAGATGTGCGTCAACCAGAACAGCCGCATTCTTAGCAGTCTTTAGGGAAGCATCGTTCCACCGCTCCCTTTTAAAGGAGGTCAGAGTTTGCCGAAATTGAAAATGTAAATTTATTAGAAGATCAGTGGGGACCTCAACTGGCGTGGTGACAGGCTCCGGTGTCTCGTCTCCCATCTTTGTAGAGGCATCAGAATGAGCCAGCGCCACACCACCTACATCATCCTGAATCTCCTTGTGGAACTGGTTGAGAATACGGCGTGGAGACACCATTGAGATTTCCCCCATCTATGATCAGGCCCAGTGTTTTATCTGGAGTGCTTTGTGCTTCTCCAGTTTTACTTTCTCACCCCAGGATCACAGGGTGGGGTGGACTGAGCATCAATTCCACCCTGATTGTACGAGTTACCCCCGGATAGGTGATTATACAAGAGGTGGACCTGTAACAATGAGTGAATGCAGGTCATACTGGTCGTATCTGTTTCCCAGTGTCACAAGAGCACGAAATGGCGAGCAACAATAGAAATGTGACTGCTGGAATCAATCACCACCATGACTTTGAGTCCCTTAACAACAACCACCCCAGTGCAGGGAAGGGACAAGAGATTGGCAGTGAAATGATATCTCTCTCCTCATGCCCAGCTACACTTCATTGGCTCACCGAAGCCAGGGCAGGATGGTATGGTGTGGCCCACCTCCTTGCACACCTGTACCAGTGCAGAAGGGGTGTGGGATCCTCCATGGGTCCAACTGATGGTTCCACCTTGTCGCAGACAGGCTTGGGTATGGCGACACACGCCATCCAGAGTTTAGCCGACCGTTCCGAGCACTTGACTTGTGAGGCTGCTCAGTGTCGCCCGAGGACTGCGATGAGACTTACCATGGGGTTGATCTCATGTTGTTGGTCTGCCCGGGAAAGGAAATATGAATGAACATTCAAGAGGAAGTTGCAAGCCACAACCCCGATGGTTTCCTTGGCGTCCTTAACCCTTAACTTCAGACAATGCTCAACTCTGCCCCATATTTTGAATGTCTGGGAGCAGGTTGGGCAACTGGGTCATATTGCCACTCTCTACAAGCCCCTGCCTGCTGGTTCAGACTCACCTCACACCTCAGCAGCACCTCGGCTTTGAGTCCGCAGTAGTGCTCCTGCATATCTCAGGTCACCCTTTTGACCCTGTGGAATATGGCCGGCCATTCATCCCAGCCAATACCCCCAGGCCGCCAGGTGGAGCCCTCCCTGCAGCATGGAGGTGCCCCGAATGCCAGCTGGGATTTATAGCCGTTGGAGTTTTCCTTTACAGCCCTGCTGGATACCACGGGGGCCGCTAGAAGGCGCTGCAGGGAGGAGCAGTGACTATTTGCCCTACGCCCCGGAAGTACGTCCGAGTCACATGGACAAGAGGAATGACGTACTTCCGGGATGAAGAAAAGGAGTTTTTGTCTGACCTGGAAGTGTTACCAGTCACATGGACGGAGACAAAAGAAACACTTCTGGGTCAAGGACTATAAAAGGACTGTGGGAGGTCCCAGGCGTTGAGCTGAGCTGGGTGGAAGGGTGGCAACGCGTCTCGGAGTGGTGGAGTATTGTTATTGATTATTGAATGAGTATTGTGGTGTGGAGGGAGCTTTGTGCACTGTTGTCTATACTAATAAAAGGCAAAGCCCTCACTCACTCACTCACTCACTCATCACTAATTCTCCAACTTCCCGTGCAGGTAGAAAGCTGAAATTTGCAAGGCTCATTCCTTACAGCTTACTTACAAAAGTTAAGCAGGTTTCATTTCGAAATTCTACACGTAACGGTCATAACGGTCGATAACGGTCGACAACGTCCGCCATGTTGAACTTTCTTATTTATGGCCCCATCTTCACGAAATTTGGTAGGCGGATTCCCTGCGCTAACCGAAACCGACGTATGTACTTATTTCGAGGGTATGATGCCACTGTCGGCCGCCATATTGAACTTTCCAACGTCACTAATTTTCACAATGTCCGCCATGTTTAACTTTCTTATTCATGGCCCCATCTTCACGAAATTTGGTAGGCGGCTCCCCTGCTCTAACCGAAACCAATGTACATACTTATTTCAGTGGTATGACGCCACTGTCAGCCGCCATATTGAACTTTACAACGTCACTAATTCTCCAACTTCCCGTGTAGGTAGAAGGCTGAAATTTGGCAGGCTCATTCCTTACAGCTTACTTACAAAAGTTAAGCAGGTTTCATTTCGAAATTCTACGCGTAACGGCCATAACTGGAACCTACTTATGCACATATATACGGCTATAGCCTGCAGCTCGGTCGCCATGTGAGGCGGAGTTACGTCCCTCATCGTCACGCCTCCCACGTAATTGAGTGCCTGCCACATATGCCCACATGTGAATTTCCCCTTGGGATTAATAAAGTATCTATCTATCTATCTATCTATCTATCTATCTATCTATCTATCTATCTATCTATCTATCTATCTATCTATCTATAAGGCCTTCCGTCAGCAGCAATCCAATAGAAACACTCTGCCACTAAATATTCGCGGGTGAAGGACTGTGCTTATGCAGACGAAGATGAGATGGTCAGGGTGGTGTTTGGCACAAACTCAGCGAAACTGTGAGAGAAACTTTTAAGTGCGGGTCTTAGCTAACATTAAATAAAGCCGTGGACATCGCAAGATCACACGAGATAGCACAAGCACAACTGAGAACGTCCGAGCGGCTCACGTGAACTGACTGTGAACGCAGTACGCAGAGAACAACCAAGAGCTCCAAAGAGTGCTGAACAAAAAACGCATTACACAATTGAGAAGGCAGCAAAAGAATATGAAGCGAGTGACGCATACAAACATATTAATAAGTGCAGCTACTGCGGAAACAAAGCACGGTGTAAACCTTTAGTTTAAATTAAGTTCATAGACAGGCTGCCACTGGTGTTTGTCATGCCTAAGACGAATACGATATTCACGAGGTACAAGTTTAATGAAGAGGACGCAGGGTATAAACGAGACTTTTCATTACTTTGGAACGGAGTTAAAATTGCTGGTGAAGGACTGTGCTTATGCAAACGAAGATGAGATGGTCAGAGATAGAATAGTGTTTGGCACAAACTCAGCAAAAGTGCGAGAGAAACTTTTTTACGTTCATAGACACGCTGCTGCTAAATATTCACAGGCAAATCCACAACTTAATACTGGGAATGCCTGTTGAACATCTGAGATTCACGAGTACTGATCTGAGTGGTGATCACTTCGATGAATGAAACTTGTTATCTTTACAACGGTTGACAACGAAGATGAGATGGTCAGGGTTAGACTAGACAAACACGGGATGTAACTTGAACACAACACATCCTCCAAATACGAACCTGATTGAAAGAAATAATGATAATCAAATCCTTGATGACAGCAACACTCATAACAATCACAAAACAATTACATTGACAATCAGGTTACGTTATTTTTAAAATGTTTCCTTTTCTTTTTATTATAACTTCTTTAACACACTACTTCTCCGCTGCGAAGCGCGGGTATTTTGCTATTTATTAATAAAGTCAACATTTGGACTTTTACCTGGTGTCTGACGTAGTGGTTCAAGGGAGAGTTCAAGGGAGCGATAGCACCCCCTATCTGTCACAGCCCCAATAATGAAACATAATATAAATTATAAATAACATAAATGTCAAGTTATCTCTGCTTGCGAAGTCATAATGTATTATGATTTTAAAATATTAATTGTGTCAATTGCAAGTATCCAAAGTGCTTGGCTAGACCGCGGCATAGAGCAGGCCCACTTACTTGTTTAGTTGCAGTGACCATCTTTAAATTGGCAGCCATCAACTGGGATTGTGAGCAGAAGATGGCTTTAAATGGGCCCGACATTATCAAATGCTAGACAGTCAAACCGTCTGACTGAGAAATGTTAAAAGCCATTAAGCAAACACACGTTGCTAGCAGAATCAAGATGCTAGAACCATAACTCGGGTTGATAAATGGAATACTTTGAGTCATTTTTTCCTCCATCACTCGTATTTATAGAGCGTCTCAGAGTGGGAAACAGACGGTCCTAACTGGGTCAACAATCGCAGTCAGTCAGTCAGTCATCGTCCAACCCGCTATATCCTAACTACAGGGTCACGGGGGTCTGCTGGAGCCAATCCCAGCCAACACAGGGCGCAAGGCAGGAACAAATCCAGGGCAGGCTGCCAGCCCACAGCAGGGCACACACACACACACACCAAGCACGCACTTGGGACAACTTAGAATCGCCAATACACGTAACCTGCATGTCTTTGGAGGAACCGTGCTGCCCTATCAACAATCGCAGAGTGACACAAATTTGGACCTACCCTTAGGAGTCGGAGTAAAGCATTTCATCAATTGTCCCAATTTAGGAAACATCTGCTAATTTCATGAGGATTTAGGGGAGCTCCTGAGTGGTCCTATCTCGGTAGGAGCTGCCAGAAGATGGCGTTCAGGCAGAGATAGGCATGCACATCCTGGAAAAGGTGGAATGTTTTGGAAATGCTAGACTACAATGAAGTTATAGAA
This sequence comes from Polypterus bichir lapradei, assembly GCA_026402145.1. NCBI lineage: Eukaryota > Metazoa > Chordata > Cladistia > Polypteriformes > Polypteridae > Polypterus > Polypterus bichir. The sequence goes on from JANRMT010062814.1 coordinate 4,918,593, forward strand.
AAGATAACAGAGATGGAGCGATAACAAATCACGTGATCGATATACGCGGAGAAGCCATGTGTGGTCAGTCAAAATGAACGTGTTGGTAACGTTATGCTGTTTCAGTTCTAGTGGAAAATACAGCTTTACAATGTCGATGATTTGCGTATGTCACTACCAAGCGTTTCTCTAATTTTGCACAAAACCTTAAACACCCGTACAACGCATGAAGTATTATATGCAGATTCATGCGTTTCCTTACCACTCCACGTGATGTCACGTTAAAGCAAGCTGCATTCGTGCAAACTGGCACACACATAAAGAAAGGTCAATGACCCGGTGGAGGACAAGCGCCCATTTGTGAACCACAAGATATATCACGGGATCAGCACACAGCGGTCACGGGGACGGACTGGATATTACCCTGGGTGGGGCAAAATGTCACCTACAGAGTGAAAATTACCCTAAAGATGGGTGGGGCAACATATCACCTATAGACTGACTATTACCCTAAAGATGGGCGGGGCAAAATATCACCTACAGACTGACTATTACCCTAAAGATGGGTGGGGCAAAATGTCACCTACAAAGTGAAAATTACCCTAAAGATGGGCGGGGCAAAATATCACCTACAGACTGAAAATTACCCTAATGATGGGTGGGGCAAAATGTCACCTACAGAGT
>JANRMT010062814.1:4929215-4942940 GCA_026402145.1 Polypterus bichir lapradei
CCCCCCCCCCCCCCCCCCCCCCCCCCCCCCCCCCCCCCCCAGAGTGTACTGTTCCCTTTCTCTCTTTCCATCTTCCAGTTCCTACCCTAATGATGTCAGTTCCTGTCCTGCCCAGAAGGGACTGGGCGGTCTCATGGTCTGGAATCCCTACAGATTTTACTTTTTTTTTCTCCAGCCGTCTGGAGTTTTTTTTTTTTTTGTTTTTTCTGTCCCCCCTGGCCATTGGACCTTACTCTTATTTGATGTTAATTAATGCTGATTTATTTTGTTTTCGTATTGTGTTTTTTATTTTTTTCTATTCTTTATTATGTAAAGCACTTTGAGCTACTGTTTGTATGAATATGTGCTATATAAATAAATGTTGTTGTTGTTGTCCTCTCCTTTAAAACCGCCATCTTTGCCTCGTTAAGACAGTTCTATTCTGGACTCAAATCTGCACTCAAATGTACTCAACATTTAACTCTTTTGTAGCCAGGAAAGAATAAACGGGTGGCTGCTCCAACTCTTTTTATGGCTTACTTGTCTTTTCTTTGACAACATGAAGAAAATAACTGAAAATAACAGGCAGATGATGGCGCAAGGGTGAACAAAGGGTGAGATTTTAGCTGGTGGCCTGGCAGCGATAACCTCTGGAGAGCGGTGCAGTCTCAGGGTCGGAGCTTCATAAGGCGGTGGTGCGCTTTACTCCTGAATGAGATGCCACCTTTCAGGACTGCCCTGAATTGGCAGGATTGGCCAGTGGCCCTCAGTGGGCGTGGATGAAAAGAGAGATCTGAGAGTTGGTGATGGCGCCCCCTGGTGTCTCAGAGTGGCAGTGCCTACCTTAGACGAGCACCATCAGATGCACGTGTGTGACAGCGTTTTAGTGAAATATTTGAAACCCGCAATGATTTTTCTTTTTCCCGATGTATTAACAGCAGCTCTCAGCAGTCACTGCTCTTTTACTCTTCCATAATGTGTGGTCATTGGTCACACGACAACAAAACAGAGACGTCACTGTTCAAAGCAAGTCCGCCATTGCACCTTCTCTGTAACAAAACCTTATTGCTTTGTATATTGTGGAGGACTTGCAGGCCGTATATCTACCAGGGAATCTTGCCTGCTTTGTTAAAGTGTGTGTCCGACAGAAAAAACATTCGGCAAGTATCTTTATGACACTAACAACAAAATTGAAATGTGAACCAAAGTGACTTTTGAGGAGGTGCAGTTTATTTGGTCTACGCGCAATGAAAGCTTTCATGGGAATGACCGTCCATTGGATCGACTCTAAACTACAACTCAAAAAGGCTGCCACTGTTTGCAGGCGTCTACTGTGTGATGCCATTGCTACGGATATTGATGAAGTACAAACTTCATAACTCCGGGTTATGTGAAAACTGCCACCAATGTGGAATGGCTGTGTCGATTTCTTAGAAGTGAGCGCTTCTCCTTACGATAAAACACACCCATCTCATGTGGTGCCCTAGTCAGAAGACGGTTATCTGCTGCTTTTACAAATGTCATACCAAGTGGCATATCACAAACTTTTCTAGTCATAAAGTGCATTGCATTTGTCATTCCGACAGATTGGCATCACAAACATTAATAGTGCTTTTACAAATCCATATAACGGTGACATATGCATTGTATTTGTTGTGAAACCTTAGGGTGCCAGAAATCAACTGTCTGGAATATCATGAAGAAGAAAGAGCACACTGGTGGGCTCAGTCATCACAAAGGGACTGGTGGGCCAAGGAAGACCTCCACTGCTGTGGACAGAAGAATCCTCACTATGGTCAAGAAAAAGCCCCCAATGCCTGTCTGACAAATCATACACAGTCTTCAGGGGGCCGATGTGGACGTGTCAGAGACGACTATCAGCAGAAGACTCCATGAACAGAATCACAGAGGACACACTGCAAGATGGAGACCACAAAAACAGGAGGGCCAGATGACAGTTTGAGACAAAGGACTTCAAAGAGGAGAGGAGGAAGATTAGGAGAGTGGAACTGAGGGTAGGAACTGTGAATGGTGGCAGTATGGCTGGTAAGGGGACAGAGTTAGAAGATATGATGGAGGGAAGGAAGGTTGATATATTGTGTGTGAAGAGACTAAATGGAAGGGGAGTAAGGCCAGGAGGATCAGAGGAGGATTCAAATTGTTCTATCATGGTATGGATAGGAGGAGAAATGGAGTAGGAGCTATTCTGAAGGAACAGCACGTCAAGAGTGTTTGGAGGTGAAGAGAGTGTCAGGCAGTAATGATTATAAAGCTGGAAATTGGAGGTGTGATGATGAATGTTGTTAGTGCATATGCACAGAAAAGTTGGGTGTGCGATGGAGGAGAAAGAAGATTTTTGGAGTGAGTTGGATGAAGTGATGAACAGAGAGTGGGGACTGGAGCGGATTTCAGTGGACATGTTGGTGAAGGGAACAGAGGAGACGAGGAGGTGATGGGTAGGTATGGTGTCAAGGAGAAGAATGAAGGAGGTCAGAGGATAGTGGATTTTGCCAAAAGGATAGACATGGCTGTGGTGAATACGTATTTTAAGAAGAGGGAGGAACACAGGGTGACGTACAAGAGTGCAGGAAGATGCACACAGGTAGATGACATCCTATGCAGAAGAGTCAATCTGAAGGAGACTGAAGACTGCAAAGTGGTGGCAGGGGAAAGTGTAGTTAAGCAGCACAGGATGGTGGTCTGTAGGATGACGTTGGAGATCAAGAAGAGGAAGAGAGTGAGGGCAGAGCCAAGGATCAAATGGTGGAAGTTGAAAAAGGAAGACTGCAAGGTTGAGTTTAGGGAGGAGGTGAGACAGGCACTGGGTGGCAGTGAAGACAGCTGGGTGACTACAGCAGAACTGGTAAGGGTGACAGCAAGAAGGGTGCTTGGCGTGACATCTGGACAGAGGAAGGAGGAAAAGGAAACCTGGTGGTGGAATGAGGAAATACAGGAGAGTATACAGAGGAAGAGGATGGTGAAGAAGAAGTGGGATAGTCAGAGAGATACAGAAAGTAGACAAGAGTACAAGGAGATAAGGCGCGAGGTGAAGAGAGAGGTGGTGAAGGCTGAAGAAAAGGCGTATGATGAGTTGTATGAGAGGTTGGACACCTAAGGAGGCAGAAATGGACTGGTGGGCTACAAAGAGGGGCAGAGCTGGGAAAGATGAGCAGCAGGTTAGGGTGATAAAGGATAAAGATGGAAACGTACTCACAAGTGAGGAAGAGTGAGATGAGAGGATGGAAAGAGTACTTTGAGGGGCTGATGAATGAAGAGAACGAGAAAGAGAAGAGGTTGAATGATGAGGAGATAGTGAATCAGGAAGTGCAACGGATTAGCAAGGAGGAAATAAGGAGAGCGATGAAGAGAATGAAGAATGGAAAGGCTGTTGGTCCAGATGACATACCTGTGGAAGCATGGAGGTGTTTAGGAGAGATGGCAGTGGAGTTTTTAACCAGATTGTTTAATGGAAACTTGGAAAGTGAGATGATGCCTGAGGAGTGGGGAAGAAGTGTACTGGTGGGCCGATATTTAAGAATAAGGGGGATGTGCAGGGCTGCAGTAACTACAGGGGGATAAAAATGATGAGCCACAGCATGAAGTTATGGGAAAGAGTAGTGGAAGCTGAGTTAAGAAGTGAGGTGATGATTAGTGAGCAGCAGGATGGTGTCATGCCAAGAAAGAGCACCACAGATGAGATGTTTGCTCTGAGGATGTTGATGGAGAAGTAGAGAGAAGGCCAGAAGGAGTTTCATTGCGTCTTTGTGGACCTGGAGAAAGCAAATGACAGGGTGACTGAGAGGAGCTGTGGTATCACATAAGGAAGTCGGGAGTGACAGAGAAGTACGTAAGAGTAGTACAGGATATGAACGAGGGAAGTGTGACCGTGGTGAGGTCTGCAGTAGGAGTGATGGAGGTGGGATTACAGTACATCAGGGATCGGCTCTGAGCCCTTTCTTATTTGAAATGGTGATGGACAGGTTGACAGATGAGATTAGACAGGAGTACCCATGGACTGTGATGTTTGCTGATGACATTGTGATCTCTAGCGAGAGTACGGAGCAGGTTGAGGAGACCCTGGAGAGTTTGAGATATGAGAGGAGAGGAATGAAGGTCAGTAGGACCACCAAGACAGAATACATGTGTGTAAATGAAAGGGAGGTCAGTGGAATGGTGAGGATGAGGGGAGTAGAGTTTTTGAAGGTGGATGAGTTTAAATACTTGGGATCAACAATTCAGAGTAATGGGGATTGTGGAAGAGAAGTGAAGAAGAGAGTGCAGGCAGGGTGGAGTGGGTGGAGAAGAGTGACAGGAGTGATTTGTGACAGATGTGTATCGGCAAGAGTGAAAGGGAAGGTCTACAGGACGGTAGTGAGACCAGCTATGGTATATGGGTTGGAGACGGTGGCACAGGAGACAGAGCTGGAGGTGGCAGAGTTAAAGATGCTAAGATTTGTATTGGGTGTGATAAGAATGGATAGGATTAGCAATGAGGACATTAGAGGGTCAGCTCAAGTTGGACGGTTTGGAGACAAAGTCAGAGAGGTGGGATTGTGTTGGTTTGGACATGTGAAGAGGAGACATGCTGGGTATATTGGGAGAAGGGTGCTAAGGATAGAGCTGCCAGGGAAGAGGAGAAGAGGAAGGCCTAAGAGAAGGTTTATGGATGTGGTGAGAGAAGACATGAAGATGATGGGTGTGACAGATCACATTCTGTTCATTGATTATGTGACTGCTGATGGCACAATGAATTCTGAGGTGTGTAGAAACATCTGATCTGCTCAAGTTCAGTAAAGTCCTCCAAACTCAGCGAACGGCACTTCATCCTATGACAAGATAATGAACCAAACACACTGCTGAGGCCACACAAGAGTTTATCAAAGCTAAAAAACCAAAAATTCTTTAATGGCCAAACCAGTCACCCAATTTCAATCCAATTGAGCAGGCCATTCATATGCTGAAGAGAAATGTTAAGGGGACAAGCCCCCCGAAACAAGCAGGAGCTGGAGATGGCAGCATGAGAGGCTTAGCAGAGAAGACCCTCAGCTCCTGGTGATGGCTGTGAATGGCAGACTTCATGCAGTCATTGGACGTGAGGGATATGCGACAAAGAACTAAATATGACAATGGCTTTAAAGGACCTGCCATTGCTGTGTGCCAAATTATATGGTGCCACCCCTGAAATGGGGAGACCATGTTGTGACTGAGATGTCTGCAAATCCCCTTTAATGAAAGTCTGCATTGTGCACTGAAGCATCACGACATCTGAATTGTTTGATTTGGAATCTGAAACTGTGTAGCAGAGGGGGACATCAAGGAAAAATGGTGTATTTGTGTTAAATATTATGGAGGGCCCTGTAAGTGGCACCAGTCAAGAGAGGTTCAGACCCACGCGGGTACCGATGGGCACCGAGGAAAGGAGCTAAGGGTACACGTAGGGCAAGAGATACCAAACATTTTTAAATGTGTTCTGTTAACTGTCCCGGTCAGGTAACATGGCTAGTTCACTATAATACAATGACACAGGGTGAATGGCAGACGGGCAGTTGCATCAAGTCCAAGGGTTTGGTGGTCAAAAAATATGCTGCCCCTTAAATCTTTGCCACCTTACCTGACCGCCTAGTTCACCTAAATGGCAGAACTGGCCCTGCTGGGAGGCGCACACATTCAAAGCACAATCTTTTATTTTATTCACAGACATGTGCTTGGTGTGATGGACTTTAAGTGCCTTGAGTATGGGAAAGGCGCTATATAAATAAAATAGTATTATTGTTTAATGAGACACAAGCAGGGGCGGATCTACTATGAAGCTTAAGGTTCAGGACTCCTAAACCTAAAAGGCCCTCCCCCCAGTAAGCAACTTTAGTACACACTGTTTAAAAATCTTGGGTGTCTACTGTATGAAAAATAATATTAATAATAATATTGTGCAATCCAATGCAAAATAAGACTTAAAATAAAAGTTACAAGGTTATTAAAAGTATCATGTAGGAGAGCTGTAAGCAGAAAAACATTCAAATTAAGGCCGTTTCGTTCTGAATATATTTAATATAAAATACCATTACAAATAATTTATATCACTTTTAACATTTTCATAATTTTATTTATCTTAGGCTGGCCGCCATCGAAAAAAATGAAAGTTTATTCCATTGCCTGCTGTCATTCTAAAGGAGAACATTTCAGTAACTTTTTATTTATTTCTCATAGGTGTCTAAAATAAAAGACGGCAATGATGGGAGTCTTCTCTGTAGTTTATTTCATCTCTCTATGATGTGTCATGCATGTATAGAACATTTCCCTAATTTTCATCTCCTTATACTGTATAATGCATAGGGATTTTTTCTTCACACCAATGACTTTGACATGGGAGATAATCAAATACAGCAGTTTGAGTTGCAATCTCAGATGTTGTGGTCAAAGTAAAAAAAAAACAAAACTTGTAAATCTGTCGTGGGGCAATGCCACTGAAGAAGAGAACAGCGGCTACCAGGACCTTGTTGTTGGTTACGAAGGGACCCCCGTAACAATTGAAGCTTCAGGACCCTCATAACAGTTCAAGCTCCAGGACTCCCATAACAGTTCAAGTTCCAGGATTCCTGTAACAGTTGTAGCATCAGGACCCCCATAACAGTTCATGCTTCAGGACCCCCGTAACAGTTCAAGGACCCCTCGTAACAGTTGAAGCTCCAGGACCCCCATAACAGTTCAAGTTCCAGGATTCCTGTAACAGTTGTACCATCAGGACCCCAATAAAAGTTCATGCTTCAGGACCCCCATAACAGTTCAAGGACCCCTCATAAAAGTTCAAGCTTCAGGGCCCCCATGACAGTTAAAGCTTCAGGACCCCAATAACAGTTCATGCTTCAGGACACCCATAACAGTTCAAGCTTCAGGACCCCCATAACAGTTCAAGGACCCCAATAACAGTTCACGCTTCAGGGCCCCATAACAGTTCAAGCTTCAGGACCCCCATAACAGTACAAACTTCAGGACCCCCATAACAGTTCAAGCTTCAGAACCCAAAGATATAGGTCCGCCACAGAGCACTGGATTACCTTCACTTACCAAATCCTCTATAATGTGGCAGGGCACAGAAATCGCTTTACTAGCCGAGAGCCCCCACAGTCAGGTGGACGACAAGACGTCAAACAGCCCCCCATATTACGCGTTCCTGTTATACGAGGTGGCAGCGCTAAGCTCTGCGCCACCCTACTACTAAAATAAACTCAACGGTTAGACTGGCTATCGTGTTCGCCCGCAGAACGTGCACTAACGCGGTAGCCCCCTCCGTTCTCCCGGTATTCTCCAAGCTTTGGATATTTTTTGATTGTCCAAAGAAACTCCGAATCTCGGTTCAATGCGCTAACAAAAGCAGGTGACCGTAAAGTCCGTGTGGTGGCGCTCTGTCTCTCTTTTTTCTTGCCGATATGCTTCGGCGCAACCTTTCCATTTATGGACATTTTTTTTTTTTTATTTGTCTGCGTTTAATTAATTTTACATTATGGTGATTTCGTGTGTACGTGGGGGGTAGAAGAGGACATCTGCGCTCGCACTCGCCAAGCGCGCGCGCCGCCGCCGGTGATATCGCTGAGTGCGCGATTTGAAGGCTAGGGGGCGCGCGCGCGCGCGAGAACGAGAACAGCCGCTCACTTCCCTCCCTCCACGCGTCCCGAAGACCGCGAATCCGCCACTCAGCGCCCCCTGCAGCCGCCACCGCCGAAGCACGAGCGCCTCTCCTCTCCTCTCCTTCCGATTTCTCTCCAATGTTCACAGGTCGGCCGGAGCCCGTCGTCTTCCCCGGCTCCATTTCCACGGGATTTTTACCACTCGTAGCCGCCCCAGATCAGGACCGGACCGCGCTCAAGGTAAAGGCGAAGCTCTCAGGTACAGGCCGCGTCCGGGGCGAGGGGAGAATCGGCGTCCTTTCTTGGTGTATTTAGCAGCTGTCGCTTTAGAGAGGCAGCTAAAAAACTGACTTCACGCATCAGTTGTTACACCATGCTGATACTGGAGTGTCTTCTACCATAACAACCCCGTCCGTGCTACAAAGGATTTGGAAAAAAAATATATATAAGGAAAAATAATCCCCGGGCTCTGCAGCGTTTTCTTGCAACACGGCAACCCGCTGGTGGATCGCCGCGCTTCGTTTCTAAAATGACGTTTTCTCCTAAAAAAAAAAAAAAAAAGAATAAAAGTGAGCGAAACACGGAGGGCTTTTTTTCCTTTCAATTTTTGCCCCCCTTTTTGCTCAGTCGTGGAGGTGCAATTATGCCTCCCTCACAGCTCTCGAGCCTCGCCAGTTTTGCTGCTACCGGCTGGTAAATAACCGTGTTTTTGTTCCTGTCACCCCCCCCCCCCCGGTTTAAACCGAAGGGGGGGGGGGGGGGGTGTGGGGGGGGGGGCACACGGGGAAAGACCACTTGTGCTCACAATGACAATATGGAAAGCGGCTTTTTTTTTTTTTTGCGCTTGTCTTTCTCCCATCGCCTTGAAGCACTTCGTTACTGTCACCGATGCAAATGCACGGGCTCCAGTGTAAATATTTACAAGCTGTTTAGTGGCTGTTGATTCTTTTTGATCCCGTCACAAAATCTTCTGAAATATTGGGACATTTAAAAAAAAAAAAAATTAAAAAAATAAAGCGATGGGGGGGTGGGGGGGGGTGGGGAAGAAGGGGAGGCGGGTATGTAGAAGATGCTCAGAATCGTAGTTTTCTACTAATCGATTTGGCATCTCGGAGACCTTTGCAGCATTCGCTCTGTTAATTAGATAATACAAGCAGGTCCAGTTGGGAGGAACGACGAAGAAACGAAACAAATATGACAAATGTCATTGCCTGCTTCGCCGAGTGACTTGGATGGATTTAAGTTCCTTCACATGACGCTGTCTACTTTTTGGCAACTTGATGGCAAACTTCATCCACCACTTAGATTTGGAAGCCGACACTTTCAGATCCGTACAAGATCTGGATAGGACCACAAAAAAAAGGTTAAGCTTGCAGATGATACCAAACCTGGTGGACTGGCAGATAATCTAGAATTGGTCACATCAGTACAGAGGGTCTTGGGCAGATGAAATGTAATGGCAAGTAAAGGTAAAGAAAAAAATGTTTAATTGGAATACACAACGGGGGTCTGCAATGAGGAGGACCTGGGAGTCACGGCGGAGCGGTTACTATCAACGTCCAGGCAGTGTTGGGATGTCATTAAGGAGGCTAACAGAATGTTAGGTTATGATATAGCGCCCTGATGCGTAGAGGGCAAGTCAAAGGAGGTGACGTTTAAGTTCATTAATGGACTTGTGAGGAATCACTTGGGGGCTACCAAAAAAAAAAAGGGAAAGCTCAGAGAAGAGCGACTGCGCTGATTCCAGAACCGCAGGGGGCTGACATTTACATTTACTTATGTGGCTGATGTCTTTATTCCCGTTGACTTATTACGTTTCTTTTGTTTTTCCACCTGGAGCACAGGCAGGTGACGTGACTTGCTTATGGCCACGCTATGGTGTCAGTAGTGGGATTTGAACCCACGAGCTCAGGGTTTGAAGTCCAGAGCCTTAACCACTTTGAGTTTTGAGGAAAGATTAAAGGAGTTGAAGTCTTTTTCGATTTAAGCAAATAGAGATTTAGAGGTGACACGATTTGAAGGGTTTAAAATTACAAAGGGAATTATTAAGAATTAAAGAAGAATTAAAAAGATGGGGGCACAGCTGGAAACTTGAGGGTAAATTTACGCAAAAGTCTTAGAACGTTTTTAGAAGAGCAGACACTTGGGATAAGTGACCAGGTCGTGTGGTGAACAGGTGGACTTTTAGGGACCTTTGGAGGATTTAAGTGGACAGGACTGGCGAACGTTTGTTGGACTCGTCAAACATTTTTTTGTGTTAGTTTCTATCCACTTCTTAAACTATCTTGATTCATTTGAAGGTCTCACGTAGAATGTGTTACACCTGTAGACCACTCCAGATTACCTTCTTTATTAAATAAACAGAAATTAGCTCATTGATAATCATTATGCACTTTTATTTTTTACAAATGTATTCTCATTTATTTAGTCAGCAGATGGATAGCAGTTTCTAGAGAAGGATATTGTCTTTGACTTTCTCCCGGGACAATCCTTAGAATTTATAAATGACACTTTGTCTTTCCCCAGATTGGACTTTAGCTTTGTACAGAAGCTCATTTAATAAATTTTGCAGTTTTGTGACAAACAGATACAACCCAGAAGGACTAAAAAGAACGAAAACGTCAGACTCGGCTAACAATAAAAAGAGCAGCAGGCTGAGTCACACACACCATAAAGGCGTATTACTGTTGGCATGAAGGAGCCTCAGGAGTGTTTCCTTACACACTGAAGAAGTCGCAGGCTGGTGTGTCTTAGGCTGCAGCCACACTTGTGCGTTTTTCATTAAAATGGCATTTTAAACGACAGCGATCGCCATCTACGCTAGCGTTTTCACATCACTTACAAAAGCATCTCTGTTCACACTAAAAATGTGATGTTTGGCTACACTGGGCATGTGTACATCGGTTTAAAAATCCATTAAGGGACTGTAACGCCACCAGACATGGGATTTATCACAAAACTATAGCAACTGATCGATGATTTGCTTTTTGTGCACGTATGCAGCATGCAGTCGGCATAAAACACAATTTATATGCATACAAATAGAGCTGTGGAAAGTAACTCATCTCTGTCCATTATGTTGGAGTAGGGCTTTCTTGTGTGAAGGCTGACCAATCTGAGAATGTGACGTAACGAGCAGGATCCAATCGGGGAAGTGCTAAGCATGAACCAATCAGAGCGCGGATGGAGTCTGTGTTTTCGAAAGGCTATGTTTTCACCCGTCCACAATGCAACTCTTAGAAGTTTGTGGCTCTGGAGAGCGTTTTTTAAAATGACTCCATTTTCAGGGGTTTAAAACACCAGGGTGGTGTGGACGAAAGATGAAAAGATGAAAGTAGAGACTATTGTCTGCTTTTTTAAATGTATATGTAAGTAGTGCGGACCTAGCTGTAGGCAGAATGTCCAGCATGGGGTCTTTATGGACCGTGAAAGTCATTCTTGCATATCGTTATCAGCATGCAGGGCATTGAGCTTAGGGCTGAATCACATACTAGAGGACACCTAGTGGACGGTCAGGGGAAGTGCATTTAAAACTGAAGCCAGAAAGCATTTCTATACACCAGTGGTCTCAAACTCCGGTCCTGGAGGGCCGCATTGGCTGCTGCTGGTTTTCAGTTCTAACCCTTTTCTTAATTAGTGACCTGTTTTTGCTGCTAATTCACTTCTTTTGAATTCATTTTAATTGAGCTGCTCTTGAAGACTCAGACCCCTGAATTGTTTTTTTTTTCCTTAATTCGCAAACAGTAATAAGATAGAAAATGAGCCAAAACATGACCAGCTAACCTGTGTCGATCATACAATATCTGAAAATAAAGAAAGATGAAGATCTCGGGAATGCTGATCTGCTCAGGTCCCCAGTGTTCTTAGAAAAGAGAAAATCAACAATTACAGAAGTGTCTGCTATTACACAATGAGAGCAGCAACAAGCTATAGCATTAAAGAGTGGGTTTAATTAACAACAAGAATCGGCACCTTATTAAGGAACTGGTTGGAGTGAAATTGGTTGGAGTTTGAGGCCCTGACTTAGCCGGTCTTCTGTTGGCTCACTCACTTCACATTTCATTTCTGTTTATGGAAAGAAATGAAGCAATTCAGGGGAACAAATCTCAAAAAAAAAACAAGTCAAAGAAAAGGAATTAATTAGCAACAAAAACTGGTCACCAATGAAGAAAAGGGTGAATAAATGAAAACCAGCAGCAGCCACTGCGGCCCTCCAGGACTGGAGTTTGAGACCACTGCTTTACACAGAGAGTTGTGGGACTCGGGAACAGACCACCGAGAAATGGAGTTGAAACAGAAACTTCAGCAACTTTGAAGAAGAATCTGGGTGCGATTTTTGGGACAGCTTAGCTATTAGCTAAACAAATGGGCTTGATGGACTGAATGGTCTTCTTTCATTTGTCAGATTTCTTACGTTCTTATTGCTGCCACCATTATTAGTATGTAGAACAGCCTTAACCTCATAACTTCTTTTTACCTAACTATCCAGTATGATTGTGTAGTGCCAGCAACTGTCCTGTTGGCGGTGGCGGCAGCAGGTTACCTTTGGGTGGCCCGTCTGCCAGTTTGCATTTTGAACACCGAGGGGAAGACCACACAGAAGGCAGGGCCCAATATGTGTGTGTTAGAAATGTAGAAATGGTGCCTCTGCTGGCTTCAAAAATTGATGCTGTGACATTCTTTTGTATGTTTTCGTGTGGAATTGCCATGCAGTTACTTTTAACCTCTTGAAACATTACTTTCACGTTAACATTTAACATTACTTTAGTGGCATAAAGTCAGGCCTGTGATCTCCCACGCTTGAACCCACTACCCCCCCGCTTCACTGGGAAAAGGAAATTAAGCGAAGACTGGCTATCTGAAGGTGTGAATGTTTAATCGCTGGTGGTCTTTCAGAGGGTGTTGACTACACTGCATTTCTTCTCCGTTTCATGGATTCTCACCTTTTATGGGTCCGCTCTTGAACTCCAGCATGCGTAATATGTACTGTATACATTTGCACACACATGTTTATCAATGCGAGGTTCTGATACAGCTACTTGATGGTTAAGTCAACACAAAGAACGCATTAAAACATCGGAAAAAATTAATATAATTGGGCCGCAGGGTGGCTCAGTGGTAGCACTGCTGCCTTGCATTACGGGGACCAGGGTTTGTGTTCCCAGGTCCTTCCTGCATGGAGTTTGCATGGTCTCCCCGTGTCTGTGTGGGGTTCCTCAACAGTCCAAAGACATGCAGTTTAAATGAATTGACGATCCTAAATTGGCCCCTGTGTGTGTGTGTGTGTGTATTCGCTGTGCAATGGGCTGGCACCCTGCCCAGGGTGTGTTCCTGCCTTGTGCAGACCCCTGTGACCCTGTTCAGTACTAAGCGGGTTAGAAAATGACTGACTGAGTGACATTAAAACATCTACTGTCACTCGTCAGTTGTGAAAGAGCTGTGATATCTGGTCCTGATTAGCCCTGCAAATGAATCCTTTCAAAGACAACTCATTTTAGCCTCCTGTTGTACGCCGTTTGTTTGTTTGTTTATTTAGTTTTTATTTTTATTTTTATTTTTTTGAAGGGGGAAAATGTCAAGTGAGAGGCAGCGCTCAGACGACGAAAGTCCAAGTACGAGCAGTGGGAGCTCAGATGCTGATCAAAGAGATCCGCCAGCACCAGAACCAGAGGAGCACGAGGAGAGAAAACAGCCCACCGCCGCTCAGCAGCAAAAGAAAAACACCAAATTATCCAGTAAAACGACAGCAAAACTGTCTACCAGCGCTAAACGGTAAGCCTTTCTATGGCTGTGGCTTTATATTCCTTAACAGTGCTGCTCTGGTAAGGTGGTGAGTGCTTCTGCCTCATAACTCCCGTAAACTGGATTCTTCTATTGACCATGTAGAGCTTGCATTGTTCCCCTGTATCGGTGTTCGTTTTATTTGGGTACTCGGGTTTTCTCCCTCATCCTAGGCTTTTTGACGGCTGACTGTGCACAGGCCCTCTATATATTCAGTTCAGTTTCAGTTTCGCATATAGTTCTTCACGGAGTGCAGGCATGGAGTGCACTGACAATATCTATCTATCTATCTATCTATCTATCTATCTATCTATCTATCTATCTATCTATCTATCTATAA
>JANRMT010062814.1:4958283-4980191 GCA_026402145.1 Polypterus bichir lapradei
CAGAGGGCTTGTGCAGCGTTGTTCATAATGGCACTCGGGTGTCACAGAGGGCTTGTGTAGCATTGTTCATAATGGCACTCTGGTGTCACAGAGGGCATGTGCAGCGTTGTTCATAATGGCACTTGGGTGTCACTGAGGGCTTGTGCAGCATTGTTCATAATGGCACTCGGGTGTCACAGAGGGCTTGTGTAGCATTGTTTATAATGGCACTCGGGTGTCACAGAGGGCATGTGCAGCATTGTTCATAATGGCACTCAGGTTTGTCTTCATTCTCTCCTTTGCTACAACCTCCAGGGGGTCTAGAGTGCATCCCATAACTGAGCCTGCTGGTTTAATCAGATTGGTCATTCGGTGGTCCTCTCTTGAAGTGACGTTACCAGCCCGGCACACCACACTGGCCATCACAGAGTTGTGGAAGATATGAAGGATGCCACTCCTCACATTAATGGAAAGCAGTCTGCTCTGCCCGTTTCTTCTATAGGTCATCTGTGTTACAAGACCAGCCATTGGTTGTACTGATGTTAAGTTGCAGACAGTTCTCAAAGTTCTCCACCTGACTCCTGTCCTTTGTCTCATCCTCCTTATCAACACACCCCATGTGTGCCGAATCATCTGAGAATTTCTGCAGAGTTGACGTGACCTGCTGCTCTATTTCTAGTCAGAGGTGTTCAGAGTTAAGAATAAAGCAGACCGGCCTGTTCTTTGTGGTGGTCCGGTGTTGCTCATCCAGTCCTTGAGTCTCACAAACTACAGTCTGCTTGACAGGTAGGCCATCGGGCTCATCCACCAGCATATCTCTGAGTTTACCCCTTAACAGGGATGAAGGCTCTGGACAAATCACTGGAGAAGTCTGTGTTAGAGCTGTCAAGTGATACCAAAGCTAGGGTTGGAATACTCATTAAAAAGGAGTAAATATTCAAACATAGGTTAAAAGTTTTAAGTGCCACCACATGCATGTTTGTATTTAATGTGCCTGTGTATCTTCATTATTCATATTATTTTTGCTTACAGTGCCTCACAAGCAGCACTTATAACTCATGCACTAACACTTCTCCACAAAAACTGAATTTTCTGTGCCTGTAAAGTGACCTGATCAAAGAGAAAAGTGGAAAAAGCGCACATACACACACCGGCCACTTTATAAGGTGCTGCTTGTTAACGCAAATATCTAATCGGCCAATCACAAAGCAGCACCTCAGTGCATTTGAGCATGAAGCTGCTGAAGTTCAAAGCGAGCATCAGAATGGCGAAGACAGGTGAGCGAAGTGACTCTGAATGGGGTCTGGTTGCTGGTGCCTGATGGGCTGCTCTGAGTATTTCACAAACTGCTGGGATGTTGATGCACAGCCATCTCCCAGGTTTATAGCCGAGGTTGGGAGAACGGTAGATTCCTGTCTTTAAATGAAAACAAAAAAAATCTATTTTTTGGTCTGAATGTGGTAAAATGAATTGGCCTTTTAGAAAGAGGGATGTTTATCCCATCTGGAAATGAGAGACTTGGGTTAGGGTTGGGAGTGGGAACACTGAACCGAGGTGGGCACAGACACTCACTGGCCACTTTTATTAAGAACACCTGTTAAACTGTGAGAAACGTCTTCTCCGTCTCCCACAAGCACGACAACACAGTCCCGAGCACAATGCACAACACAATTCTTCTCATTTTCTTCTTCTTTTTCTCCTGCACTCCTCTTGGCAAACTTCATCTCCCTCCTCTGGCTCTCCTTTCTTCTGTCGCCTCCACTCCTCTCTTAGCAAGCTTTGTCCTCCTCCTCCCGACTCAGGCTCTTCAAATGGAGTGAGGTGGCCTCCTTTATAGCACACCCGGAAATGCTCCAGGTGCTCTTGGATTAGATTCCGGCAGCACTCTCTGGTTGTGGCGGAAGTGCTGCATGGGCACCCGGAAGTGCTCCAGGTGCCCCCCTGGATCATCTTCTGGCAACAGTTCAGAGTGTGGCGGAAGTGTGGCCATCTGGGGATCCGCAAGTGTCTAGGCGCCCCCTGGCCGTCACCACGTGTGCCCGTAGGGTTGAGCTTCCAAGCCTCAAACCTGTTGGCCCCGACATAACCCAGGGGGTTGCCCTCTAATGTTCCGGGGAGGTATTGTCATAAATATGTTCTCTCCCCTGTCCTCCTGTCACAGGGGCGTCCTGGTCGGGAAAGGTCTCGCGGTCATCTGCCACACCATCTACATAATGTTAGTCGTCTTCGCCCTTCTTCTGGCAACTGCTTATTAACGCAAATATCGAATCAGCCAATCACATGGCAGCAACTCAATGCATTTCGGCCTGTAGGCCTTGTCAAAATGACCTGCTGAAGTTCAACCTGACCATTGGAATGGGGAAGAAAGGGGATCGAAGTGACTTTGAGTGTGGGAGATGGGCTGGTCTGAGTATCTCAGAAACTGCTGATCTGCTGGTGATTTTCCATCTCTAGGGTTTACAGAGAAAGGTCCGAAAAAGGGAAAATATCCAGTGAGCGGCAGTTCTCTGTTGATGCCAGCAGTCAGAGGAGAATGGCCAGACTGGTCTGAGCTGACAGAACGGCAACAGGAACTCAAATAAGCACTCGTTACAAACCGAGGTGTGCAGAAGAGCAGCTCCGAACACACAACATGCCGAACCTTGAAGCAGACGGGCATCAGCGGCAACTGAGCCTACATTTCATAATAGCTCACCAAAATTGGACAATAGCAGATTGAAAAAGCATCACCTGGTCTGAGGGAGTCTCGATTTCTGCTGTGACATTCTGATGGTGAGGTCAAAGTTTGGTATGGTATGGTATGGATCCATCCTGCCTTGTATCAACAGTTCAGGCTGCTGGTAGTGGTGGTGTGATGGTGTGGGGGATATTTTCATGTCACACTTTGGACCCCTTAGTACCAAGTGAGCATCGTTTTAAGTGCCACAGCCTACCTGAGTATTGTCACTGACCATATCCATCCCTTTATGACCGCCATCTTCTGATGGCTCCTTCCATTAGGATAACGTGCCATGTCACAAAGCTCAGAACATCTCCAACTGGTTTCTTGAACATGACAAGGACTTCACTGCACTCAAATGGCCTCCGCAGTCACCAGATCTCAATCCAGTAGAGCACCTTTTGGGATGTGGTGGAACAGGAGATACACATCCTGGATGTGCAGCCGACAAATCTGCAGGAACTGCGTGATGCTGTCATGTCAATGTGGACTGAAATCCCTAAGGAATGTTTCCAGCACCTGGCTGAATCTACACCATGATGTTCTGATGTCAAAAGGGGGTCCAACCTGGTGCTATCAAGATGTACCTAATAAAGAGGCCGGGGAGTGGATGAAGCCCAGTCAGAATCGTGCACAATGTTAAACTCGCTCGTTCCTTTAGTCTTCTGCGCCCGGCCTCCTCCTTCTGGTCTTGGGGTGCAAAAGCTATGAAGTTGGTGCCCTTCTGTATTTTATACAATGCGAGGCACGACGAGTCTATTCGTGTTTCACAAAAGGAATTACTGAAAACATTAAAAGTTGCTTTTTTATTTTGCATATACAGGCAGTCCCCGGGTTACATACAAGATAGGGACTGTAGGTTTGTACTTGAGTTGAATTTGTATGTAAGTCGGAACAGGTACATTATTTTAATAAATGTCGTTGTTGACCGACTCTAATCAAGTGCTCTGCCAATGAATGATGGAGTTTCACCTCTTTCTGACCTTTTTATTATTTCTACTTTTATTTTATATGGTGATGGTTTTTCTCTTCTTTCCTGTATCACCAGCACTTGCATCAGATTTGTGTTTCAGAGACATTTTTGAAGGGTGAAGACAAAAGATTAAGATGAGCTCTTCTGTACAGCACTGTCCACGCTATCACAACAGAAAGGCACCTGTCGTCAACACGTCTGACGTACTGACAAGAGACAACTTCCTGCTATGTGCGTAACAGAACAAGCAGGCTTGCTATTGAGAATGATTGGGGGTGTTGGGGAGGGGGGGGGAGTTCATCACCAGCCCACCATACAGTCACCTCCACTACAGTATGCTGCCTGCAGCGTCCGCCCACCGAGAACGAACGCGGTGCAGCCGAAGGTGGGTAGTGAATCGCCCCCATTCAATAGGCAGCCATCCGATGCACACTACAACGCTACCCCCTGCCGCCCCGTTCACCCTCAATGGCTTCCGTTCAGCCACAACCGGGTCACGGCTTGCCGCATTACCAGCCGCCCAACGAGAACGAACAGGGCAGCCGTGTGTGGTGGGTGGGCAGTGAAACAGCTTGCTGCTGGGAGCTGCCTGAGGGACACTACACTGTGCGGGCAGGGAAATCGCCCCCTTCCAGCCACCACTTGCAGCATTACCAGCCGCCCACCGAGAACAAATGGGGCAGCCGTGTGTGGTGGGCGGGCAGTGAAACCGCCCGAGGGACCCTACATTGCGCGGGAGCGATCCGTCCAGCATCCCCAGGCCAAAGATGATGGAGTGGCAGTTACTAAGGCGCATGTGTCGCAGCTGCGGCCCCTTTCGTATGTCATAGGTCAAATGTCCGTAACCTGGGGACTTCCTGTACTTTAATTAGCAGAAATTCTGCTACTAAATAAAACATTATACACCGCAAATGTTATTTCAAAATGATTCGAAAGAAACTTAATTATAAAAAAAAAAAAAAAAAAAACAGCTCTTGGAAGGGGGTCAAGCATACGGAGCAGCCTGATTTGATAAGTTTGCAGAGCGGGTCGCCGGTACTCAAAGAATAACATGCAGGATTAAACTTAATGGCATTCTTTTCCCTCTTTACAGATTCAGCAAAAATGTAACACATAAACTTAATCTTTTCATTTGGCCTTTGTTTTACTAATTCTGTGTCAAGCCAGCTGCCTCCAGAAAAAGCACGTGATGGTTGAGGGAGCTAAGTAGGCTTTCCTGACACTGAAAACGCTGTTTAAAATGGCAATTTGAAAGCCATTATTATGGTAAAGGGAAAATCAGAAATGTGGCAGTGATTTCCCATTATGTTTAATGAGAAAGGAAACCAGCTTTTGTTTGCTATGATGAATGCGTAACGGTTTTAATATAAAGCAGCAGCAAATCGGGGAGCTCAGGTTTAAGAGTGACATGGAACAGGATTTGGTCGCAAAGGGACACTTCTAGGGGAACTGGAGAAGCATTTAGAATCTGTTGGGAGCCCCCCTGTTAACCCCTGTGGTCGCTGTTGCCCCTTTAAACCCAACAGACAGACACTCCGGACACAGGTTCAACGCACCAACAAGTATTTTTAATTCTTTTTTCCTTCTTACAGTGCCCTCCAAGCACCACAGCCACAGATAAACGGGCACGTAAACAAGCACAATACACACTATTCTTCTCTCTTTCTCTCGGTGTCCTTCTCCACACCTTCCAGCAAGCTTTGTCCACCTCCTCCCGATTCTGGCTTATATAATGGTCAGATGGAGAAGTCAAGTTTTCCGGAAGTACTTCCGGATTACTGTCCCCATGACTCGATAGTACTTCTGGGCTATGTAGAAAGTAGAAGTCCCCAGGTCCTGCTGCAATGTCTCTTGGCGGCACCCACGGGCTGTGAAGCCGAACTCCAGATCCCATAGCACCGCTGTGCTTCAGGGAAATCGCCATCTAGCATCTTTGGGGAAGGTAGTGTCCCAAAGTAGCTGCCATCCCCCCCATCCTTGCACTCTTTTGGTGTCCCGGCTGTCCATGACACCCCATAAAAACTCTTTGGTGCGGTGATAGTCCATAAGCAGTTCTTTGGTTTTGGTTTTGCTGATATTACGTATGTTGCAGACAATTCTGCAAGTTCTCCCCCTGACACCTCACCTCTGTCTCATCCCCATTATCGCTATATCCCATAAGTGCAGAATCATCTGAGAGTTGCTGTCATATTTATACTCAGAAGTGTGGCTCACACAGTCTCACAAACTGTGGCCTAGTATGGTGGGTCACTTTGCACAGGCTTTCTATTTGTCATCGTAGTTTGTTTTTTTTTATTTTGGTTTAGACTGACTGATTTGGTGTAGAAGTGTGTGTCTTGCACAAACCCCATTCCAGTGGACAGCTTGTGAGGAGCCTCTACTGGGAAAATGAGGTTTCAGTGAACGGAGTTTCTACAGGGTGTCCCACTCGGGAGTACAACTTTAAAAATGCGAATTACTCGCGAACGCGTGAACGTAAAGGTGAGCTGTAAGAACTGAACATACCTGTATTTAGTGGAAAACAAGTCCACATTACAAAAGGTGCTGAAAATGTCCTCCCCCAACGTCCACGCACAAGGAAACACGACGCTCCATATTTGAGAATGTCCTCTGCAACATGTCACTGTTGATGGCAGCAATTTCACGCTCGATGTTTGCTTTCAGTTGTTCGATGGTCCTGGGTTTGCTTGCATAAACCTCGCCCTTTAAATATCCCCATAGAAAAAAATCTGGGGGAGTTAAATCGGGCGATCGAGGTGGCCACAAACCTTTCGAGATCACCCTGTCTCCAAAAAACGATAGGATCTCTTCCATACTGGCATGAGATGACATGATGACATGTTGCCCTGTCCTGTTGGAAATAACCTTCTTGAAGTTCTTAGTCGTCCAGTTGTTTCACAAATTTGTCAAATATGGACAAGTATTGCATGGTTGCTTTCGCCACTCTGCAGGGTTGGTGTCTGGGGCTAGACGGCCGTCTGTGCACATCCGGGGCCACCGTAGCGGCGCCCGCTATAGTGCCCGCCTCTTTATGATACAGAATCAATTCTTCATTAAATAAGGAATATTTTGAACTTTGTTGCATGATGATACATGCACACGTTGCAGAGTAATTCGCATTTTTAAAGTTGTATTCCCGAGTGGGACACCCTGTATAATGGAGCTCAGCACTTCCTTGCTTTTGTCTTGAGTGGGGCTGGTGGGAGGTTATTGGAGTTATTAGGTGGGCACAGTCCTTCCCTGACATTTTGTTGATTTTTCCCACAACACCTCCAGAGGGCACAACGGTGATACTTGGCATCCCAGGTGCACCTCCTCTGCTTCTAGTAGATGGCCAGTTGAGGTCCTTTCTGTTCTGCCAGAGCCATTTGCTGCTTTAAATAATAATAGCAATAATAATTTATTACCTTGATACAGCAGTTTTCTAACACACTCAAAGCACTTATGGACAGTGGGGGGCCACTTTCACCAGCACCAATGCCTGACATCCACCTTGATAATGAGACGACAGCCATTTTGCACCAATACACTTTCCATACATTAGCAATTAGGTGGTGAAGGGATGAGAGAACGAGAGTTAGCCAGTAACAGACTGGGGGGTGACTAGGGGGCCAGAATGACATGGCTGTGGTCAATGGGAAACGCCCTACTCTTTTCAGAAGATGCGCAGTGATGTTTTTTGACCACAGAGAGTCAGAACCTTGGTTTTTATGTTTTATCCAAAGGATGGTGCCAGGTTTTTTTTTACCGCACTTGGGGCATTGGGCTCCACACACAGACCACAGGGTTAACGCCCTCTGCTGGCCTCACCAACACCTCTTCCTGTATCTGTATGGGGGACCTAATCCAGATCTTCAAAATTCTCCAAGGCATCAGTGAAATTCAGCAGAATTCTTTCAAGTCTCATGCTTGAGGACACCACTGAAAATTTCTGGGTAGTGCTTTTGTTTTTTATTTAAAGAGTTGTGGGAATCTGCAACAAACTACTGAGTCATAGAATTGAAGCAGATACCGTGACAAATGTTTTAAGAAGAATCTGGATGAGATATTGAGACAGCTTAGCTATTAGCTAAACAAACAGACTTGATGGACTGAATGGTCTCCATTTGTTTGTCATTTTTCTTACGTTCTTAATACACGGTAAGCATTAAAGACTGAGATGGTGGCACATTTGGAGTTAAGAGCTTTATTAAGCAGTCCTTTACAAAATTGTTGTTATGCAGGAAGCCAATGCAGCTGAACTGCTAGCCAGATGATGTGGTTATGATGTTTGGTGTCATTTCATTTTTACAACATAATCATTTTCTGAAAGTTATTATGTTTCTAGCATTACTTGTCATTACTTTATGGCACATTGCAAACAATCACAGATGTTTCATATGCACCATGTTGAGTATGGAAAGCACAACAGTAAACTAGCAATGGGAAGCAAATTTGTGGCAGACGTAATTGATTCATTTACCTAAGGAAGTGTGAGTGAAAGTGGGCTATTAATATTTAAATAAGTCGATAATTAGAATATCTTGTGTTAAACTTATTTGGGTTAGGAAGGCTTTAAGCACAGAGCCAAGGTTGGGAGAACGGTAGAAAAAAAATCTCTTTTTGGTCTGAATGTGGTAAAACTAATTGGCCTTTTAGAAAGAGGGATGTTTATTCCATCTGGAACTGAGAGACTTGGGTTAGGGTAGGGAGTGGGATCACTGAACCGAGGTGGGCACAGACACTCACTGGCCACTTTATTAGGTACACCTGTTCAACTGCTTGTTAACGCAAATATCAAATCGGCCAATCACATGGATGCATTTCGGCCTGTAGGCCTTGTCAAGATGACCCGCTGAAGTTCAACTTTACCATTGGAATGGGGAAGAAAGGGGATCGAAGTGATTTTGAGCGTGGCAGATGGGCTGGTCTGAATATTTCAGAAACTGCTGATCTACTGAGATTTTCTATCTCTATGGTTTACAGAGAATGGTCTGAAAAAGGGAAAATATCCAGTGAGTGGCAGTTCTCTCTTAAAGCCAGAGGTCAGAGGAGAATAGCCAGACTGGTCTGAGCTGAGAGAAAGGCAGCAGGAACTCAAATAAGCACTCATTACAAGTGAGGTGTGCAGAAGAGCAGATCTGAACACACAACATGCCGAACCTTGAAGCAGGTGGGCTACAGCAGCAGGAGACCACACCGGGTCCACTCCTGTAGGCTAAGAACAGGCAACTGAGGTTACAATTCACACAGGCTCACCAAAATTGGACAACCGAAGATTGGAAAAATACTGCCTGGTCTGCTGAGTTTTGATTTCTGCTGCGACATTCAGATGGTGGGGTCAACAACATGAACGCGGGGTTTCATCCTGCCTTATATCAATGGTTCAGGCTGTTAGTGGTGGTGGTGTAATGGGGTGGAGGATATTTTCATGGCACACTTTGTACCAGCTTGTCATCATTTAAATACCACAGCCTACCTGGGTATTGTTGCTGGTCGCGTCCATCCCTTTATGACTGCAGTGTCCCCATCTTCTTATGGCTCCTTCCAGCAGGATGGCACACCATGTCGCAAAGCTCAAATCATCTCCAACTGATTTCTTGAATATGACAATGAGTTCATTGGACTAAAATGGCCTCCATAGTCACCAGATCTCAGTCCAGTAGAGCATTTATCCAAAGCGACTTACAACATGTGATATACAATTGGTTATGTTTCTTTTGTTTTTCCAATTGGAGCACAGACGGGTGAAGTGACTATCCTATCTTATCTATCTATCTATCTATCTATCTATCTATCTATCTATCTATCTATCTATCTATCTTATTGTGCCTTTCCTATCTATCTATCTATCTATCTATCTATCTATCTATCTATCTATCTATCTTATATAGTGGGATTTGAACAGACAACATCACAACGGTTTGAAGTCCAAAGCCATAACCACTGCACTGCCTGCCAAGGGCACCTTTGGGATGTGGTGGAACGTGAGATTCACATCATGGATGTGCAGCTGACAAATCTGCAGCAACTGCGTGATGCTGTCGTGTCAATGTGGACAGAAAATCCTTGAGGAATGTTTCCAGCATCTTGTTAAATCCGTGCTACGAAGAATTAAGGCAGTTCTGAAGGCAAAAGGGGGTCCAACCCAGTATTAGCAAGGTGTACTTAATAAAGTGGCCTGGTGAGTGTATGTTCTGCTTCATAATCCATCCATTATCCAACCCGCTACATCCTAACTACAGGGTCACGGGGGTCTGCTGGAGCCAATCCCAGCCAACACAGGGCACAAGGCAGGAAACAAACCCCGGGCAGGGCGCCAGCCCACCGCAGGCTTCATAATCTCTCTATTATATTAAAATAATCTTGGGATGAGACAAGACTTTTTCAGAGAGATAATTTGAAGTCCCGCGAGACGAAACTTTGTGCCAAGAGATTTAACCACGCCCTGGGCCGGAAATAAAAGACAAAGAGTAGAAAACAAAGTAGAACATTATAAAGAGGTTTTAAAAACGTTGGTGCGATGCACATGCAGAGCAGGTTAGAGATTATGAAAGTACTAAAATTCAAAAGTCTCAAGAAACTGATAGTAAAGATCACATTAGTGCAAACAAACGGAAATTATTACTTGGTGAAATAACGGAACAGCGAAAAGAGATCAAATATATAGACATAGGTGATATGACAGAAGTATGTACAGTTGTGCTTGAAAGTTTGTGAACCCTTTAGAATTTTCTATATTTCTGCATAAAT
Organism: Polypterus bichir lapradei; assembly: GCA_026402145.1. Classification (NCBI taxonomy): domain Eukaryota; kingdom Metazoa; phylum Chordata; class Cladistia; order Polypteriformes; family Polypteridae; genus Polypterus; species Polypterus bichir. The sequence goes on from JANRMT010062814.1 coordinate 4,968,687, forward strand.
ATGAGCTAAAACATCATCAGATTTTCACTCAAGTCCTACAAGTAGATAAAGAGAAACCAGTTAAACAAATGAGACAAAAATATTATACTTGGTCATTTATTTATTGAGGAAAATGATTGAATATTCCATATTTGTGAGTGGCAAAAGTATGTGAACCTCTCAGATTAGCAGTTAGTTTGAAGGTGAAATTCGAGTCCGGTGTTCTCAATAAATGAGATGCCAATCAGGTGTGAGTGGGCACCCTGTGTTATTTAAAGAACAGGATCTATCAAAGTCTGCTCTTCACAACACACGTTTGTGGAAGTGTATCATGGCACGAACAAAGGAGATTTCTGAGGACCTCACAAAAAGAGTTGATGCTCATCAAGCTGGAAAAGGTTACAAAACCATCTCTAAAGACTTTGGACTCCACCAATCCACAGTCAGACAGATTGTGTACAAATGGAGGAAATTCAAGACCATTGTTACCCTCCCCAGGAGTGGTCGACCAACAAAGATCACTCCAAGAGCAAGGCACACGTGTAATAGTCGGCGAGGTCACAAAGGACCCCAGGGTAACTTCTAAACAACTGAAGGCCTCTCTCACATTGGCTAATGTTCATGTTCATGAGTCCACCATCAGGTGAACACTGAACAACAATGGTGTGCATGGCAGGGTTGCAAGAAGAAAGCCACTGCTCTACAAAAAAAAAATTGCTGCTCGTCTGCAGTTTGCTAAAGATCACGTGGACAAACCAGAAGGCTATTGGAAGAATGTTTTGTGGACGGACACTAGTGCGGTCTCTTGCAACCATCAGCAACAGTTTCAAAGTTTTACTTAAAAGAAACTGAGCTTATCTTTAAAGGTGCAGTGCACATGTTCAGAAATCCTCTGATGTTGTCCTGCATTGACAAGTGAGTCTTCTGTAAGCTTCACTGGAGCCGAACGCAGTGCTTATCCGTGGTGACCCTCCGATAAAGGACTTTCAAAATTGTGCTTGATGCCCCAACATACTTGGTAGGCAAACTACCACTACCGTATATACTCACGTTTAATTTCTCCTGTGGATAAGTCGGGGCTTGATTTTACTGTATAATTTCCAGTATTTGATAATGTTGGTCGTATAAGTCGAATGTGGAAAACTCGCACTATCGGTCCAAGAGATTACAATATGCTAATGCCCACCTGAGAGAGGAACTACGGAGCACACTGCCTTTTTTTTCCTACATATCGTGCCTACGTGACCACACGTTAATACCCGAACTATTCTGAAGTGACGTTTGCACTGTTTTGTGTTTTTTTTGTATCTCACACCCTCATACACCTTTATCGTATGAGCATCCCTTATCTATGATGGAGCATTCGATCAGAAGAAAATATGAAGCTGGTTTTAAATTAAAAGTCATTGAAGTGGCGAAAGAAATTAGTGACTGCGCTACTGCAACAAAATTTGATGTGTCTGAGAAACTGATGTGAGATTGGAGGAGGCAAGAAGATGTAAGAAAAAAAAAAAAAAGAAGTGTTGTAGTTTTGAACAGGCGTATAAGTCGGGGTCTGATTTTATGATCGATTTTTTCGGGTTTCAAGACCTGACTTATATGTGAATATATACAATAACTAAATGTTGTGGACACCAGGGGGAGCTCCAGCTTCCCAGGCACAGACACAAGTTAAAAGCACAAAGAGTCTTTGATTGTGGGAAACTCTTCCACAGTACGCCTTTCTTGACACAACAGCCCCAAGTACAATAAAGCACAAGACAGCACACTCTTTGCCTTCTTTCTGCCGCAGTCACTGCCTCCTCTACTGCTCCTTCGGCACTAGTTCGGCGGTCCTTAGTGTTTTTCCTGATGCGGCCCGTTTTTTGCATGTGCTCTGTCGCTGTAACCCTCTTACTACATTCAGTTTAAGTGGGTGTGTTTGTCACATGTGCCTTCATGATAGGTATTGTCAGTCAGTTATTATCCAACCCGCTATATCCTAACACAGGGTCACGTGTGGTCTGCTGGAGCCAATCCCAGGCAGCACAGGGCACAAGGCAGGAAACAAATCCTGGGCAGGGTGCCAGCCCACCACAGGGCACACACACACACACACACACACACACACACACACACACACACAAATATACTATAGTAGCCATGTGTGCCCAACTACATTGCACGTGTTAAAGTTGTCTGTGAAGAGCTCCCTGTTTAAATGCGGCTGCCAGTCGTGAACTGGGCCCTTCGTCGCACAGCATTATGATTTTTATTATAAGGGAAACAAAAATACAAAAGAAAACCCTTGGATATTGATTTGATAGGAACGGCCTACTCGGAATTACTGTCTGAATCGTAATTATGTGGTGGTGTAGGAGCATTTCTGCTTCTGTCCGTTCACAGTCCGTCTCGTTTTCACGACTCTATCGTTTCCTCTCTCAATGTCTTCTCAGCCTTTCTGCAGTCTCGCAGGTTGCTTTGTGACAATCCAAAGAGTAAGGCAAATATACACGGAGCAATGGTTATAAAAGGGGGACACATAGGTATCCAGGCTCTTTAAAGCATAAATAGGGATCACTTCACTGACATGTGAGCAAGCCACGATACAACTGTGAGACGCGCAGCACTCGCCGGCTACAACGTAACAATAATAATTTCCGGAACGTGCCGTTATGTTGTCATTCATTTTACCCACTGTCTTTCTTTCATTCATAAGTTACGTAGGCACGGACCTTTTATCTTCGGCAATCTCATTCTCTAACCAGGCCTCAGGAGCTAACCAGCGTAACACTGTCCACCACCCCTTTCGTTATTCCGGCACATTGTTGACATCCGCGAGTAACGACGACGTACTAAACTGGAAGGTGGTCTACGCATGCGTGGAATTCGCGGACAAACAAAGATCAAGATCTAAATGAAGATCTCTTTAGTTCATTTAAATCACAACAATTTGTTTAGTTTGAATGTCTGTGTTTTGAGGTGTGACTGGCGTACTACAGTCTTCAGTAGTATAAGCCTGGAGGAGATTCTTAATGCAATGCCTATGTTTTAGCTGTCTCTCTACTGCCATCTAGTACTTCTTCTGCTAATTCATTTGCGGACAAACAAAGATCAAGATCCAAATGAAGATTATATATAGAGATATTGTGTGTGTGTCTCCCCGCTTCTGCTCCTCTTTCTCTGGGGATTTTAAACTGTGGCTTCCCCATTATAGCAGGAAGGAGGAGACGGACACATTTAGTGATTTTTTTTTTTTTCTGGTTTTTACATGAATATGAACGTATTATTCTAAATTGTACAGCCAGTGATGCTATTCACGGGCATTTTAAAATGAAGATGCCTGATTACAAATGGGATTTCAACAGCAATTGAATTTCCCATTAAGGGATAATAAAGCTCACCTTGACCTTGACATCACTGCTGCCTTTATTGATTTACTGTATTGTTTTAAGTACACGGTTTAAACAGCACTATAATGTTTTGTTTTTTTTTCTTTCAAATTACCAGACGTAATTGCCAAGCAATAAGATTATTTTGAGTCTAAAATCGCATGAACTGAAAAGTAAAAATGTAACGCACATGCAGCCTGATATTCACAAAGTAAAAAAGAAAATGGGTTGCCGCTACTGCTGGAGAAACACAAAAACCTTTTTATTTGCAGTCACTGGCGTAAAAATCAATGCCTGGTAGGCAGTGGTGGGACTCGGGCCTCGGCATCTCTCAGAAATGCACGAAGGATGTTAAGGTCACAAATGAACCTTAGGAGCCATTGATCTTAACAAATGAGAGGAGGTCTTTCGGTCCAAATTCGTTTGCTTAAAGACTGAACTGTAATCATTTACCACCAGACTCTTTTTTTTTTTTTTTTTTTAAAGATGCTTCAAATACCTGCCTTGGTGGTTTCTTCAGGTTTCCATAACCCTTTATGTGAAAAATGACTTTCTGAAGCCCCTGGTGAGCGCGTTTATTTCCCCTTTGGATTCACTAGTTTTAGATTTTTTGGAAGTCTGTGAACGCTGCGGGATCCTGACGGTAACGCATAACTTTATCACATTTATGTTTTGAAGAACAGGGGGTGCACATTGACACAGTGGTAGTGCTGCAGCCTCGCAGTAAGGAGGCCAGGGTTCTCATCCCGGGTCCTCCCTGTGTGGAGTTTGCATGTTCTCCCCGTGACTGCAGTTACGGGTTTCCTCCCACAGTCCAAAGACTTGCAGGTCAGGTGATATTAAATTGTCCCAAGTGTGTAGTTAGGGGTCTGTGAGTGTTTGTGTCCACGCTGCGATTGGCTGACGTCCCGTCCAGGGTTTGTTCCTGCCTTGTGTCCTGTGCTGGCTGGGATAAGCTCCAGCAGACCCCCCGTTCCAGAACAGGGTGGGTTAGAAAATGACCGACTGATCTTCTGCTCTTAGATTTGCTTGTGTGTTTTATTTTCTCTTTCTTACCCCCAACTGGAGGTTTTGTTTTCCTCACCTATTTTTTAGGGACTTCAAAAAAATCTCTAATAGATAGATAGATAAATACTTTATTAATCCCAAGGGGAAATTCACATAATCCAGCAGCAGCATACTGATACAAAAAACAATATTAAAGAGTAATAAAAATGCATGTAAAATTAGACAATAACTTAGCATTTAGTAATAATTATTAATTAATAATTAAAGTTACAGTGATCCCTCCTTTATCGCAGGGTTTACGTTCCAGAATCCCCTGGCAAAAGGTGAAAATCTGCGAAGTAAAAACCATATTTTCATATGGTTATTTTTGTATATTTTAAGCCCTTATAAACTCTCCCACACTCTTATAAACATTTCCCACACAGTTATACAGCATAAACCCTTTGTATTCTCTTAGATGTTAGCTAAGATTCATTGAAATTATGTATGTAAACACACTGTTTATAAACAGTAAAACCTAAATATTATTTTAAAGATATCGAGTGTCTCCGATATCACGTATGTTACAGCCATTACGATAGACAGGTCGTTTTGGAGCCTTAATGAAGGGCTTGACTACGCACAAAGATAAACACAAAAGAGCACAAAAGTTAACTCTTTACACAGCGAAACACGTTGATGCTGAATGAGCGAGACGAGACTTCCTGGTTAACGCAGCACAATCAAATTCGGCGCTCCATCGCTGAGCCAATCAGAGCACACAGGAACTTAACCGCGTGCTCTGATTGGGTAGCTTCTCAGCCATCCGTCAATAGCATCCCTTGTATGAAATCAACTGGGCAAACCAACTGAGGAAGCATTACCGGAAGTAAAAAGATCCATTGTCCACAGAAACCCGTGAAGCAGCGAAAAATCTGCGTTACACATTTAGATATGCTTACATATAAAATCCACGATAGAGTGAAGCCGTGAAAGTCGAAGCGCGATATAGCGAGGGGTTACTGTATGTACAATTCTGGGCTCGCTTATCTAGTTAAGTTCGGATTCTGATTCTACTGTTACTTAAAATGTCAAAATCTATTCTGAATTTCCCCATGGGATTAATAAAGGTTTATCTGATCTAATTAGTTTTTAGCATGGCATCTGTATGTGTGAGTGTTCACGTCATAAAATAACAATGTTTTTGGGGAAGCCTTGCTGCTGTTTGTGTTGTCTAAATATCTGGATATTAAGCCTCCTTTTGAATTTTGACTTAAGATTTTTAAATACTTTTCTGCCACTCTAAATCCTCTCTGGTTCCGTTTTGAATCCGAGGTCCTTGACTTTCTGTTGTTTTATGCTAGCAGCCATCGCAGAAACAAACGTTGGGCTTCTCCCTCATTAAAGACAATAGAAAATAACTGGCATATCTGTGATTTTTTATTTTTTTTTTTTCCTTCTGTTAACATAACTTTAAAATCACAGATTTTAAAAACCTTTTCAGCATTCGCTCGTTTTAGCGCTATCAGAAAACAGGCATTGTCAGACGCAGTCCATGTCCTGTTCAGTTGCTGGCTTCACACGCTACCGAAAACATTAAGGCGAAATGCAAAATAAACCTTATTCTCCTGTGCTCAAGAAATGAAGGGAACTCTGAAATCACATATCACATTTTGAAGAACAAAATATTCAAGTGGAAAATCGTTACGGAGTAATCCTGTGTAATTAATTGAGAACACACGGTCAGTGGACACCACAATCACCAACTCAAGTGAGGGCAGATTCAACATCACACTGAAAATCAAAGCCAAAAATTGACATCCCAGGCTGATCCAACTGGCGGCTTCTAACGGGACTCAGTAGGGTCTGTGGCCCCCACGTGCCTCTGTGTAATCCCGACAATTAGCGATGCTCTGATCAGGTTTTTTTAAGGCCAATACCAATCACCAATTTCATGTTACTTGATCGGCTAATTTTGATGTCAACTCTAATTTATTTATTTTTTTGATCTCTTTATAAAATACTTTACACTAATCTGTTTGTCTGGTTATGTCGGAGTAGTTTTAAGTCCAATATGAAAGGAATTTTTTATAATTAAACTATTCATGTTCATTTTTTATTAACAAAATGAAATTCTGTAGGCTTATTAATTCAGTGACCATAAAATACTAAAATAAATAAAATTTCCTTCAAATGCATACTTTAATAAAGTATGTGCAGAAATATTCCATAATACAAATATTAAAAGTGTAAACGTAAGCCAAGTCAAGTAGGGGAGCATGCACTGGCACAGTGCGTTGCAGCACCCACTACACAACAAAACAACTCAGTTTGCAACCCCCCAGGCTGGCACTCGGTCCAGTCCCGCCCTCTGGAAATGACCCTCTATCTTTCGCAGCCAGGTGTTACGTGAGCATGGGACTCCATGAGCAACATGAAGTCAAACCAACGGTACCCAAGGATTTTCCGGAGAGACACACACAAAGGATTCCAGTCTTCGTCTCAGGTCATTGGATAACGTCCCTTGGCCTGGTCCAGCCATTCAGGTACCCAACAATGAGGATCTTACAAGCTGGATCACCCTCGGGAAAACGTGCCACATGGCCGTAGTACCGTAACTGACACTCTCTCACAATGCAGGTCATGTGCCTCATTCGAGACTCCATGAGCAACACAAAGTCAAACCAACGGTACCCAAGGATTTTCCGGAGAGACGCACATGAAGGAGTCCAGTCTTCGTCTCAGGTCACTGGATAGCATCCATGTCTCACAACCATATAGCAAGACAGGAAGCACCAGGACTCTAAAGACTTGGACCTTCGTCCTTTTGCAGATATATCAGGAGAGCCACACACCCCTTTCCAACGACCTCCTGGCCCCCCCATGCTCTCCCAATCCATCTACTTACATGATAGGAAGAGTCACCATAGACATGAATGTCACTGCCAAAGTAAGTAAACCTCTCGACAAGGTCGACACTTTCTCCGCAGACAGACATCCTGCTGATGGCCGTGCCCAAGAGGTCATTAAAGGCCTGGATCTTGGATAAATGCAAATACCAAGAATATTTATTTCATCTGTAATTGAATGTATTTGAAAATTTATTCCCAGTTGCAATCACTCAGGTCAGTGTAGACCAGTGACTTCACCGGTCCGCTGTTCTCTGGCGATTTTGTTTTCATTTCAAACCTCAAAAGAGAGTTTTCATTATTAAAAGACAGGAAAATGCGACCGACCCCTTCCATGTTTTTGGGTTTTTCAGGTGCTCTTCTGTTATAACTGGATTCGTTGTTTAATTACCGTATATACTCGCTTTCAAGTTCTCCCGTGTATTGATTTTCCCGTATAATTTCCGGTATTTTATAATATTGGTCGTATAAGTCAAATGTGGAAAACTCACGCTGTTGGTCCAAGAGATTCTGATATGCTAACTCCCACCTGAGAGAGTAACCACGGAGCACACGGCCTTTTGTTTTCTATGTATTGTGCCTAAGTGATCACACGGTAATACCCAAACTATTCTGAAGTGACGTTTGCACTGTTTTGTGTTTTTTGTATCTCACACCTTCATAAACCTTTATCGTATGAGCATCCCTTATCTACGATGGAGCGTTCGATCAGAAGAAAATATGAAGCTGGTTTTAAATTAAACGTCGTTGAAGTGGCGAAAGAAATTGGTAACTGCGCTACTGCAACAAAATTTGATGTGTCTGAGAAACTGGTGCGAGATTGGAGGAGGCAGGAAGATGTAAGAAAAAAAAAAAAAAGAATCAAGCGTCATATTTTTGAACAGACGTAGAAGTCGGGGTCTTATTTTATGTTCTATTTTTTGGGTTTCAAGACCCGACTTATACGCGAGTGTGTACGGTATTTTGTATGTTTTTAGCTGTCTCTCTTTGAGTTCTAGGTTTTCTTACCTCTAGTGTTCAAGTTGACTTTTATTGGTGTTAAATATTTTTTATTTTTTTTTTTACTGTTTTTATTGCCTTCTCGGTTATTTACGATTATCACCATTTTATATTCTGTCATCAGGACAGCTTCTGTATTGTTGGGGGCGTGTCCTCCGAGGTCATAACCTTTCATTTACATCGTAACAGGTTAAAAGGTCACTTGAGGTAACTTCCCACGTTGAGCTGATGGATTTAAAGCCTTTTTTCCAAACATGCTTTTCATAATCTTTATTTTGGTCCAACAATCTTCTGGTGTTTGACTCATGCCTGGTCGTTTTGGCTCTGATTCTCGACTTTGTGTTTTTTCGTTTCGGTTTACGGAGCAGTAGATCTTCCCGGTTCTCACCTGTTTTTCTCTCCTTGACTTCATCTTGTCTCCCAGTTGCTGTGTTAAAATTGTTTTTGCTGGTTTTGTTGGGGAACAACAATGTGAGAGGTTTAGGGTACCACCAATTTACCCATATCATAAAATGCAAAAATAATCAAAAGTCATTTCAGAAGGAGTTCCTAATTAAATTCCCCCAAGATGGTTGAACTGCTGCTTATATGGCTCCCAGGCAGGGAAGGGGTGGGTCCAGGAGGGGCCAGACAAAGGAAGTGATGTCATAGATTGAGCAGCTGTCAATCTCCCTTTCTGCAGAGGGAGGAAGAAAGAAAGCTTTAGCAAACAGCGCCAACTATTGGTGTGGCAGGTAACTACTTAAGCTGTCGCCCCAGCGCATGTGCATGATGCTTTACACAATTTTAAAATAGGAATACACTGGAAAAAATTAAGTACTTCAGCTTTAGTTTACTCGGCTTTCACTTTTTCAGTTGGTAGTTAACTCTTTTTGCTGCATCATTGGTCAGCTCCATGTGCTAAATTCTGAAATACGTTGTTGACAATTACAATACGCAATGCGCTTTAACAGGCCCTGCCATTTGACAGCCTCCCAGCCTTGACTCTTTAAGAAGACAAGGAAAAACTCCCCGCCAAAAAATGAAAGAAATCTTTGGGAAGGGAAATTCCAAGAGAGACCCCCTTTCCAGGTAGGTTGGGCATGCAGTGGGTGTCAAAAAGAAGGTTGGCATAAACAATACAATACAATACACAGAGCACAAGTCCTCAATACAGTATAATAGTAAAATAAAAATATTACAAGTACAGAGCAGAATTCCACAGCAGATGATATTTGTTCAGAGCCCTGGAGACTTCGGTCATCAAGCTGCCTCCCCCTATTGGCCATTCCACAGCTGAGTCAGTGCTGGGCCAGCCAATCCGATGAAAGGACCCCTCTACCCAACAATTCCTGCGATCCTTCATCAGAGATGACTTTACCTTAGGCAGGCAGAACAACTTGGCAGGTGGGCAGTGGCACCAAGTGCCACATTTGAGTACATTTGTGTCTAGGACGCCGTTTCCTAAACTATGGCTTCCATTTTGGTCATGGGTTGCTAACATTGGGTCATGTAGGGTCGCAACTCACCATTTGTATTTAATGGGAACAGGTCGCGTTTGGTTTGTGAAACGTCTCACAAGTGTCTGGGTTACCTTGGGATGTTTAAATAATTCAAAATTGTTCTGGCATCTCCAAGCAAAACCAGAACCCTCTATGACTGTTGGTGCCAATTCTCCAAGGGGTCGTCTTGAAGAAGGGCTGTGATTGGGTTGTGAGAAAAGAGAGCTTGAGAAACTCTGGTCTAGGACATTGAGAAGTTTTTGATCGCGCCTTTTATAGTTCCATATCATGATTCTGGATATGAAAGGCGGTACAGAAGATAAAGTGTGACGCAGAAGAAGGCAACTCTGTCAGTACCCTGGTGGGACATTTCCATGGATATCAGTTTTCTGAACTGAGAAGACACTGTTCTGATCCTGGAGCCAGTGGAGGAAGTTCAATTCAAATGAATTTGTCAGTGAAACTGGCAGTGAGTGCGGTTTTACTGTCACGGTGGTTTATTTATATTTACTGTGTCAGCTGACGCTTTGTGCCAAATGACTTGCAGCTCAGAATCGCCCAGTGCAGTTTCTCCAGCTTGAACTCTGAAAGGTGAAATGACTTGCTTTGGATTCCTGATTTTATTAGTGAAGGCTAATGATTCAGGATTTCTTTTTTTTTTATTTGTCACATATGCAGTTTATACACATGTACAATGTGCAGTGAAATATCTACAGTATGGGCTTCACGACTCAGATTATACAGCAGAGAGAAAAAAGAGATATAGAAAAGTAAAAGTACATAGAACAACTTCAGTTTCAAAGAGCTTTAGCCTCAAGGGATGTGGCAGCTTGTTATGTGTCTTAAGAGAAACATTTCACAACTTTAGACCCTGAATTTAAAATGTAATCCTAAGTGCTCTAAATCTAAAGCACAATAATTAAATTATAAAATTATACAGTTAAGCACTACAGCAGTACTCAGGTGTGGCACTTCCACTGACTTATGTAATAAAATAACCCAACAAACTGAACATTTTTAATACTTGGGGAGGAGAGTAAAATACAAATTTTCAGTCATTCTCAGGATTCAACAGCCAAAGATTTGTTTCTGGTGAGGCTTCAAGAACCTGAGACACAAATACACACTGGTGCCATCTACTGGGGGAATCGCAGTGTGCACTGGAATGTTATCTGTTGATCTCGAGCAGAAAATAATGGGAGCCCTGCTGTGTGCTCTTGGACAAAGGTCAGCGCAAGTGCTGAGGAGGCGCCCTTTGTGAGCGTCTGCTTAAGTGTTTCTGCTCTGAATTATTTTTAAACTCTGCTGTCTTTCCTATAAAGGGTTTTTGCGTCAAGTGTTTCAGTGTAAAGAAATAGCTGAGCTGAATTTGCATATTACCATGTCTATAAAAATGTTCACCCCCTTGGAATATTGTTACTGTTTTATTAATAATCGTATTGTTGTACAGCATTGAATCGCATTGGATTTGGCTTTTTGTTTTTACACTGATGAACTGAAAAATACTCTTTAGTGTCAAAGTGAAAGAAGGTGAGCTAAATTAATTACAGATTTAAAACCCAAAATAATTAATGGCATCAGTATTATTATTATTCTTATTCTTTACATTTATATAGCGCTTTTCTCACTTCACCCTCTCAGGCCCATATGTAGTAGATGGCAGTCATGACAGCCTTGTGTACCAACAGCAATGTGCCTGTATAGTGCTTCACTGTCATATAGTGCCTTTCACATCTATCTATCTATCTATCTATCTATCTATCTATCTATCTATCTATC
>JANRMT010062814.1:4980201-5005311 GCA_026402145.1 Polypterus bichir lapradei
ATCTATCTATCTATCTATCTATCTATCTATCTATCTATCTATCTATCATAACACCTTGCATTTATTAGTTTTAATTTTTTTTTTAGATAGATAGATAGATAGATACTTTATTAATCCCAAGGGGAAATTCACATAATCCAGCAGCAGTATACTGATACAAAGAAACAATATTAAATTAAATAGTAATAAAAATGAAAAAAAAAAAAAAATGTTAGCATTTACTCCCCCGGGTGGAATTGAAGAGTCGCATAGTGTGGGGGAGGAACGATCTCCTCAGTCTGTCAGTGGAGCAGGACAGTGACAGCAGTCTGTCACTGAAGCTACTCCTCTGCCTGGAGATGACACTGTTCAGTGGATGCAGTGGATTCTTCATGATTGACAGGAGTTTGCTTAATGCCCGTCGCTCTGCCACAGATGTTAAACTGTCCAGCTTTATTCCTACAATAGAGCCTGCCTTCTTAACAAGTTTGTCCAGGCGTGAGGCATCTTTCATCTTTATGCTGCCACCCCAGCACACCACCGCGTAGAAGAGGGTTATATTATATTTTATATTTTATAATTTTTATAATTTTACAATTTGACTGACACTTTTATCCAAGGTGTTTTCTTCCAATTGGTGCACAAGCAGGTGAAGTGGCATTGCCCATGGTCACACAGTGACAGTAGCAGGATTTGAACCCATAACCTGAGGGTGTGAAGTTCAAAGCCTTAAGCACTGTGCCTCAATGCCTAACATTTTTAACATCTATCTATTATCATATGTTTTCCTGTATAGCTGTAATATTGTACATTTCATATCTATGTATTATAAGGTGCTTTCCTACATTTTTATCTGTTTTATAGCTGATATATAGCAGCAAATATATAAACTATAATTTATTGTAAGTGTCTTTTTTATTTGTCTATTCTGTAGTACCCATCTCTCTACATATCTGTATATTGGTCTATTACAAAGTGCTTTTGTGTATTTATCTATTAGAGCATTTTCTATTTATTTATCTTTTGCATAATACATTCCACATCTATCTATCTCTCTCTTATAATGTGCCTTCCTATATATCTATTATTTATTACATTTTATCTATCAATCTGTCTGTCTATCTATTATATAGTGCATCATATCTATCTAAGTTTCTTTCTTTTTAGCCGTTCTGGGATGTGCTCAGACCATCATTTTTTTTGGTTCTGTATTTTGCCTTATAAAATTTCTTTTAGTTTTTGCATACCCCTTGAGGTCAGCCATTATACAGCGAGCGCCCCTGGACCAATTGCAGGTTAAGGGCCTCACTCAAGGGCCCAGCAGAGTAGGATCTCTTCTGTCTGTCTGTCTTCAGAGTCCTTGGTGGTCTCTCAGAGTCCTCCCTCACTAGTTGTTTTCTTTCATGATCACCCAGTTTTTGTGCCCTTGGCAGATTTGCACCTGTGGCATACTCTTCCACCTCTTCATGATGGAGTTAACTGGATTTTCAGTGACTTGGGTATTTTCTTATCGCCATTCCCTGACTTGCGCTCTTCACGGAGTTGCTTGGTGTGTTCTTTTGTCTTCATTGTGCAGGTTAGGCCATCATACTGACTGGCCACAAGTTGGACCTTGCAAATCCATCTCTCCATCCATTTTTTTAAACCTGCTTATCCATCAATTAAAACCCCAGACTGGTGCTCTCCATTGAACTAATTATGTGACTTTTAAACCCAATGGGCTGCACCAGTCATGGCTTAGGGGTGTCGTGTTATACTTGAGATCAGTTATTTTGTGACAGAGGATTTCAGGAATCGTCAGGTAGAGGGGTCCTTTCTTCAGATTGGCTGGCCTAGCACTGTCTCAGCTGTGGAATGGCCAATAGGGGGAGGCAGCTTGATGGCCGAGGTCTCCAGGACTCTGAAGAAATCCAAATCGTATTATGGGATACCTGTAATGGTGGACTGCACAATACATGCATGAATACACTTGACTTGAGCATTCCTAGTTTTCATCCTGTTTCTTTCTCTGTATGTTTGGCATTCGTTTGCTCAGAGTTTGATGTGCTTACTGCTTCCTGAGCAGCGCTTTCTTTTCTTTCTTTTCTTTCATTGGCATCTTTTCGCGTTAAAACTGATTAAGTGTTTGTGTTGCAATTACTTTGTTCATTTTCTTTTCATTGTTTCACTTAAGCCGGCACTTAAGTCTTCAATCTGTCTCAAGATTGATTTAAAATATGCAGAAGTAGAGGAAGTGTTGGCGAAGGAGGTAGAGAATGAGAACTGTGCCCGTACGCATGCGCCATTCAGCCACCCTGCTGGAAAAATTCCAAAACTGTTTGCTTTTAATATAAAGCTGTAGTGCAGAGTGGCAGCATAGTATATGTGTATCACATTTCAGCCTACAGGTTATTTGATTTTTGACTTGGACTTCCTGGGGTGACCTTTCACCTTGGAGGACAATCATTACCCTGAAAGTGGATAGTAGAGGTCACTTGGTATATGTGTATCAAATTCCAGGTCAATAGTTCAAATGGTTGGCGATCTACGGGTGATTTAAAATTCTGGACAGACAAACAGCCACGGTAGCGGACAATATAAGATCATCAGTCAGTCAGTCAGTCATTATCCAACCCGCTATATCCCAACACGGGGTCATGGGGGTCTGCATCCATCCATCTGTTATCCAGCCCGCTATATCCTAACTACAGGGTCACGGGGGTCTGCTGGAGCCAATCCCAGCCAGCACAGGGTGCAAGGCAGGAAACAAACCCCGGGCAGGGCGCCAGCCCCCTGCAGGACACACACACACACACTAGGGACAATGGAGCACCCGGAGAAAACCCACACAGACACTGGGAGAACATGCAAACTCCACGCAGGGAGAACCCGGAAAGCGAACACAGGTCTCCTAACTGTGAGGCAGCAGCACTACCACTGCGCCACCGCGCCGCCTGTAAGAAGATAGATAGAGTTACTTTATTAATCCCAAGGGGAAATTCACATACTCTAGCAGCAGCATACTGATAAAGAACAATATTAAATTAAAGAGTGAGAACAATGCAGGTATAACAGACAATAACTTTGTATAATGTTAACGTTTACCCCCCCCGGGTGGAACTGAAGAGTCGCATAGTGTGGGGTCTCCTCAGTCTGTCAGAGGAGCAGGACGGTGACAGCAGTCTGTCGCTGAAGCTGCTCCTCTGTCTGGAGATGATCCTGTTCAGTGGATGCAGTGGATTCTCCATGATTGACAGGAGCCTGCTCAGCGCCCGTCGCTCTGCCACAGATGTTAAACTGTCCAGCTCCGTGCCTACAATAGAGCCTGCCTTCCTCACCAGTTTGTCCAGGCGTGAGGCATCCTTCTTCTTTATGCTGCCTCCCCAGCACACCACCGCGTAGAAGAGGGCGCTCGCCACAACCGTCTGGTCGAACATCTGCAGCATCTTAGGTTAGGTGTATTGGTGATCCTAAATTGTCCCTAGTGTGTGTGCTTGCTGTGTGTGTGTGTCCTACGGTGGGCTGGCACCCTGCCCGGGGTTTGTTCCTGCCTTGCACCCTGTGCTGGCTGATATTAGCTCCAGAAGACCCCCGTGACCCTTGTAGTTAGGATATAGCGGGTTGGAGAATGGCTGGCTGGCTGACCTCATATTATTTTTGTAACAATTCTTGAGTGATATCTTTTCCCTCTTTTGTCCCCATGTTCTTTGGAGGCTTGTTTAGACCAAATTAATGACTTTATGGGCTTCCTCCATGTGAGAAGGAGTTCACTTTTTGAATCGGTAATAATAATAAGAATAAGGTATATGTTGCAGTGGGGGACATCATGATTTTAGACAGGCCTAGGTGGGGCCTGGCCAATAAAAGGTTGGGAACCACTGCTTTAAACCACCTTCCTGATTTTTTTTTGTACCAAAGCCTTTCTAAGTGACACATAAAGATTCTTTAATGTAGATTTCTCATATTCAAAATGTCACAGATGGCTGATCCATAAACTAAATGTGACCTCGGGGAGTGCCTGATTTTACACCTTGTGGGGAGCGATTTGACACAGAAAATGAAGCCATTAGCTGCTCTTACTGTGTGTAGCTATTAGCCGAATGCTGGCAGCTGGCTTACATGAGCATTGCAAAGAAACACCTGTTTATATTTCTATTCTATAGAAATGAAATTAAAAAATGAATCAGAAAAGAGGAACGTTTGCATTAGCTTCGTTTTCTTTCTTTCTTTCTTAATTATAGATCGCTGTCTAGTTGCCGTTGTGTCCTGAAGAAAACTGCCTTCATTTTTTTCTCTTGACGTGTAGTACAAACTTGTTTTTTAAATGATGTGTTTAAGGCTTTAATTAGCCAGAGGTCTCCTTGGCATGGCAGCCTGCATTTCTGACTGATGAAGTAATAACTACTGTATATACTGTATGTCACGGGCACGGTAAACACGCCGTCTCCTGGCTTCTTAGTTACGGTTGTGAAAAATGACACGTGTACCTGCTGTTTGGCATTTTAAAGAGGATGTGCATTCTGCTTAATGCGTCCAATTTTGTTTTCATATTTTTTTTGGCTGCCGAAGTAGACGTTTATTTTACTAGTGACAGTTCTGGTCTTTATCTAGCGGTGGCTCTGTGCCGGCTGTCATGTTCATGGCAGGCAATGCAGCTCACAGACTAAGCGTGTGCTGCCTCTTACTGTATAATGTGGAGTACATCTTTATGGAATGCCTCAATCTGAATGCACTACAAATGTCAAGAGTGCTATTGATCTGTAGATGAACTGTCCCATGCATTAATAATACATTTGTCAACAGAAATGTGTTACCATATGGATAATGGCAATGATTATTAATCAGGCAGCTTGACTGTCAAATTGCTAAACACTGAGAGAGCAGATTATGAGGCTGCGGGTTTAGCCCCCCAACTGTGGTGGTAAAGTGAATCAAGTAACCTTAACAACATTCTGCTGTTAGACATTATTGGAAAATGATTGTCCTTTAAATTAGTGGGGTCAAAAGTACAGTTGTGCTTGAAAGTTTGTGAACCCTTTAGAATTTTCTATATTTCTGCATACAGTAAATATGACCGAAAACATCATCAGATTTTCACTCAAGTCCAAAAAGTAGATAAAGAGAAACCAGTTAAACAAATGAGACAAAAATATACTTGGTCATTTATTTATTAAGGAAAATGATCGAATATTCCATATTTGTGAGTGGAAAACGTATGTGAACCTTTGCTTTCAGTATCTGGTGTGACCCCCTAGTAACTGCAACTAAACGTTTCCGGTAACTTCTGATCATTCCTGCACTCCGGCTTGGAGGAATTTGAGCCCATTCCTCCGTACAGAACAGCTTCAACTCTGGGATGTTGGTGGGTTTCCTCACATGAACTGCTCGCTTCAGGTCCTTCCACAACATTTCGATTGAATTAAGGTCAGGACTTTGACTTGGCCATTCCAAATCCCACCTTCTCTTGAGATTCAGTTCATGGACAGATGTCCTGACATTTTCCTTTAGAATTCTCTGATATAATTCAGAATTCATTGTTCCGTCAATGAAGACAAGCCGTCCTGGCCCAGATGCAGCACAACAGGCCCAAACCCTGATACTACCACCAGCATGTTTCACAGATGGGATAAGGTTCTTATGCTGGACTGCAGTGTTTTCCTTTCTCCAAACATAACGCTTTTCATTTAAACCAAAAAGTTCTATTTTGGTCTCATCCGTCCACAAAACATTCTTCCAATAGCCTTCTGGTTTGTCCTCGTGATCTTTAGCAAACTGCAGACGAACAGCAATGTTTTTTTTGGAGAGCAGTGGCTTTCTCCTTGCAACCCTGCCATGCACACCATTGTTGTTCAGTGTTCTCCTGATGGTGGACTCATGAACATGAACATCAGCCAATGTGAGAGAGGCCTTCAGTTGCTTAGAAGTTCCCCTGGGGTCCTCTGTGACCTCGCCGACTATTACATGTGTGCCTTGCTCTTGGAGTGATCTTTGTTGGTCGACCACTCCTGGGGAGGGTAACAATGGTCTTGAATTTCTTCCATTTGTACACAGTCTGTCTGACTGTGGATTGGTGGAGTCCAAACTCTTTAGAGATGGTTTTGTAACCTTTTGCAGCCTGATGAGCATCAGTAACTCTTTCTGTGAGGTCCTCAGAAATCTCCTTTGTTTGTGCCATGATACACTTCCACAGACATGTGTTGTGAAGAGCAGACTTTGATAGATCCTGTTCTTTAAATAACACAGGGTGCCCACTCACACCTGATTGGCATCCCATTGATTGAAAACACCGGACTCGAATTTCACCTTCAAACTAACTGATCATCCGTGAGGTTCACATACTTTTGCCACTCACAAATATGTAATATTCGATCATTTTCCTCAATAAATAAATGACCAAGTATAATATTTTTGTCTCATTTGTTTAACTGGTTTCTCTTTATCTACTTTTAGGACTTGAGTGAAAATCTGATGATGTTTTAGGTCACGTTTATGCAGAAATATAGAAAATTCTAAAGGGTTCACAAACTTTCAAGCACAACTGTAAATTTAAACTTGTCTGTTCTGTGTGAAGAAAACACAAAGAGCGCGGATGAAGGTTTGAGACTCCACCTCATATACTGTAGAGCAGGGGTCTCCAATACTTCGCTCGTGAGCTACCGGTAGCTCGCAACCCCTTTCCAAGTAGCTCCCAAAGGGTTAATGAATCCTCCGTAAATTTGAAAACTTGATTAGTCAAATTGGGGGTGGGTGATCTTTCCAAAAAATCCTATCACGATCCTTTTAACACAAAATCACGATCCACAATCTGAGCTGCAATCTCTCTCTTCAATGTGGTAGACACTTAAGAGACTCAAACTCAACAAGACCAAAGTAACACTTTCATTTTAAATATCAAAACAAAGTTGAATTAATTTGTTCTCTCGTTCGCTAGCTAAGCGGAGTTAAGGCACACGCCCCAAAGCTGGCGAGTGAGTGAGGAAAGCCCCTACCTCGGCCCGTTGCGTGTTTCTTGGATTCGCGCAAATAAATCATTATCGCAAGCGAACTGTGATACAGAATGAAATGAGAGAAGTCGGAAAATCAACCGGAATGTTCAAGCAAATTAAAGAAAAAAACCCGATCTAAATCCGTTTAGTAGTTCTCTCGTGAAAAGCAGACAGACAAACGTTGGATTTTATTATATTATATATTGGTAAACCTTCAAAATAATGTGCAGTTAAAGTCTCAACAGCATTTCTGGAGCTTAGTAGAGCCAGATAACTAGAAGAATCTTCACCAATCAGCTCTGAAAATGTCTGCTTTGTTTGGGTCGCCATACCTCTGTGAGTCTGACATAAATGTCATGAAATCAAAGTTCAGAACAAGACTGGCATACGAACATTGAAATGACTCCATAAGAGTGAACTTGAGGGGCTCCACTCCACCGTACACCTCAGTGCCAGTCATCTGACTCACTAAACAACACATCACACATGCGACTGGACCTGTGACTAAAGTGACACAGTGACATGTGACAAAATGACAAATGAAAATGTCAGATCTGTGGATTTGGAATTACATTGTTTTTTGACAGCATTCATGTTTTAATTCAATAGTGTGAGATACACTAGAAAATGCATACAGATGTACAAAAAAAATATTTTTTTGTGATGTTTAAATGCAAAATGTGAGTTGTGGGCACCAACATTTTGTAAATGTTCAGGCAAAACAAGTGTATTCAGTTTGTTTGGGTTGAAATAAGCTATGAGAAGAAACGTTACAAAACATGAGGAGCGCTCTGCCATTTTCATTTTGTAAAAGTAGCTCTCAGGGGAAGTTGGAGACCCCCTGCTGTGGAGGAACACGATACAAGTAGTCATAAAGGACCGAGTCAAAACATAGATTGAGGAGGGGAGTGCAGGGTTGAGGATTTATAGGAAAAGGACAGGAAGAGACGGGTTTTCAACTGGAAGTGAGGTCTGTAGGAGGGTGTGGAGTTGATGAGGAAGTGAGTGGAGTCTCAGTTGGGTTTGTCTCCCGGTGGTCTGTGGAAGAAGGAGAAAAGGCATTAGTACCGTTCATCAAGCCCTGTCTCTGGATTTTAGTCCCAGCTAAGCCCTTAGACTGCCTCCCACGCACATGTGTGTGTGTGTGTGTGTGTGTGTGTGTGTGGTATAGCATAGCGGGTCCACAGCTCAGATTAAAAAGGCCAGTTTTTAAATAGATAATCTCTGCACTCGCGGCTTAAAGAGGCGGTGTGGTCGTGTGGCCAGAGCGGTTCCTGGACGCTGCATGAGGCGGGCGTTTCCTTGCTTATGTGCACAGGTGAGGAGTCGTCCACATCTGTAATTGAAGCCGGGCGCTGCTTATCGCCACACCTGAGTCACATCCCCGTAATAAATAGGAGAAGCGTGAGGCGGAAAAACGGTAAAAGAAAGGAAGAGGTAGAGAGCGAGAGAGCAGCATTGAGGAAAGAGTGGACGAACCAGCCCGCTGTGAAACAGAGAGAGGTCAGCGTGGTCAGGGGTCCCAGATGGACCGAGTGATCGACGCTCATGGGACAGGATCGCTCCCACTGAGGCTTTTAATAGAGTGGGTACGATCGGGATCCAAGGTACGATTTAGAATACGGGAAGGAAGACGGGAGGACAACCGACCCCAAGCAGTCAGGCAGCCATGACTGGAGACGATATAGAATGAGAACCGCGGTGGCTGAAGTCTCACCCGCTGAGCATACCATGAAAGAGCTGGAGAGACTGGGAAGGAGCAGAGCTTGGCTGGTGTGACCACAATGTCGTTAGAAGGATTTTAATCTCGTTTTAGCCTTGTTTTAATTGTCTGGGATTTTTACCTGTTTTAATGGATTATTTATTTAATGACTGCAACACTGCCCTATTTATTTGGACACTGTTTTTGGTTTTGTTTTAAATAAAAGCACTTTGCATATTTTGCACCATCCCCTTACTTCATGATGTCTTCACTGATCAGCTCATCCGGTGACATTACTGATGGTGTTGGGTTCAAAAGCTCCCAAAAAGTTAGCAAGAGCATGGGGCGAGAACCCGCATTGTCACAGTGTGACCTCTGTTAATCATTTAAGAAGCTACATGAAATAAAAATTCAGAGAATTGCATTGACTTTAATGTGATTAATGGGGTATTCTGAAGTAGTGTTTATCAAAGTGTGTTGGACCAAAGTCAAAAATGTGGTGGACCCCCGATGGTGCAATGGTCACATCTTTGTGCAGGTTCTGTGTTAGAATTGCTGCATTGCTGTTTTGACTAGTCAAAAGTTTTAGAACGGCTCAGGTTTTCTACCAGTGTAGTCAGTTGAAATGCAGTGAATGACCTAAAATGGTGAAAAGGTAAGCAAAAAAAATGCCAGAGGGTTAATTTTAAAGTTTAGGTGAGCAAAAACTGAAAGAAGGGACATTTCAGAATATGACAAATGGGAACCACTAACAGGTTACAACTTACAGATGTTCTGCAGCAATTAAAGTAAATGAAGCCTTGCAAGTTGAAGCAAACAATTTGTACAGGTGTCCTAAATTTGGTTGATTACTTAAAAAAAAAAAAAACCCCTGTGTGTCTTGGAACAGACTGGGTTACCAGATCCTCCGAAGTCCCATTTGGACAATATTACACTGTAGAATGGCAAGAAAAAGGCAATTAACACATGAAATGAGGCAGAGCGTTATTACCCTTAGAAGTGTAGGCCTTTCATTTAAAGAAATTGCAAACAAAATCCAAGTGTCTGAGAGTCCAGTGGTGTCCTGCATAATACAGAGGCAATTGGAAACTCTGTTGGGATGAGATCTGGCAGAGCCAAAGTCACAAGCCAATCAGAAGACAAGTTTCTGAGGGTCACCAGCTTGCGTGATCACAGGCGCCTCCCTGCACAACAGCTTAACAGTGCAGGTCAACCAAAAGCGAGTGTCAGTTGGTACTGCAAAGAGGAGACTTTGTGCTGCAGGTTTGACAGGTCGAGAGGCAGTGAGAAAGCCATTCGTTTCAATCATCGGATCATCACTCAGGGTGTTTGAGATGGTGACGGGATGGTTCTTCGGTGTGTGACACCAACTGTCAAACATGGAGGAGGAAGTGTGACAGTTTTGGGTTCTTTTGCTGGAAGCAGAGCTGGTGACTTGCACAGGGTGACTGGCATTCTCAATCCAAAGGGTTACCCCATTTTGGATGTTGCATCATTCAAAGGTGCAGGCTACCTTGATGAATCCAAAATTTGAATAAAGTTTTGTACACTTAATGATTCCTTCACTTATATTTTTTATTTGCCACAGTTTATTTGTTCTATGTCTTGATTTCATGAAACATTAAGACGTTAAACTGCATGTTCTAAAACTTTTTGACACACATTGTACCTACAGTCAGTAAAACAGCTGGTGTTAAATTTGAAAATCCTGGATTTCATCCATTAACACGCCTGTCAGAATCATCAATAATAATCGATGAAAACAGTCAGTAACAAATTTTGTCGTCGTTTAGCTCTCCTTTTTACCTGTCATTTACCAAGAGTGCCATTGATCACCATTTGAGTTTGTAGAAACGAGGAGGTAAATATAGTGGAGAGTCACACTTGGTAAGAAAGCGGTTCAAAAATGACCAGGAGCCCAACCGTGAGCACCTGGACTGCAAACCCCATCACATTAATGGTCATTCCTCTCTTATTCACACTTGGCATTTTACGTGGCATTTTAGAAGTCCTTGGCAGATTTGCACCTCTGCCATACTCATTTCCAAAGTCTCGTCTCGCGGGACGTGAAAGTGTCTCTCTTCAAAAGATGACATCTCATCGCAGGATAAAAAGTCTCATCTCCCAAGATTTTTTATTATAATAGAGAGATAGCAATGGTTACCATATAGCAGATGAAATCGGGCCATGTCCTCCAGGCTGTTTTTGCCAACACTTGACGGCGGTTTCAACCTTCAACCCCTTTGGTGTCGACAACAGCCTAGAAAATGTTAAGCCAGACATTACAGTAAGTAACATGATTTTCCACTGTGCAATTTTTTTTGGCAAATGTCATTTTGGAGCATGCTGTCTCAATTACAGCTCCAATTTCAAAAAAGTTGGGACGGTATGAGAAAAAATGCTAATAAAAACAAAAATAAGTGATGTGAAAGTTATTTTGACTTGTATGCAAATGAAAACAAAATAAAGCCAGGGTATTTTATCCTGTTTTGCATAATCGACTGTACTGTGTTTTGAAGATACGCATTTAACGGGACAAGAAGAAACCGACTGGAAATAAAAGCTGTCATCTCCAAGAACAGAGTGCTCAGTGCTAATGGTTTTAGAGCTTTGCCCCCATCGTCCCAAAGAGCGAAGAAGTTAATTTACAACTGTGACAGTCTGGCAGCAGCCTCAGTGTTTATAAATAAATAAATAAAAAAATGCAAAAGTAAGTAAATGAAGGACCAAACTGCCTGATTTAAATGGCACTTTGCTTGAGAACATGCAGACCAACCTGTAAGAATCGCTGCCATGGAGGTGCAGGAAGCGGAGTGTAAATCACAGCGTTGTAGCGGCTTGCTGGTTCTGTTCCTGCCTCTGACGTAGTCTGACCCTAAATGACTCGCTTAACACGTCTGGCCCTCATTTGCAGAAAAGTGGAAACAGTCGGGCTATTCACTTGTAATTTGTAACGGGCTTTGGATAAGGCATCCGCTAAATCAGGACTTGTAAACATGGAATGGAGCCTGCCTTCTCCTAGCCCAGAAAATGAGAATGCACTTGCTGTTATCATTTTAATCAATAAAGAAAGCTTTATTACAGAATAAACTACATTGAATTGATGTTACAGTTTTGGATTTATCTGATACAGCAGCATTTCCACCATCCAGTCTTCTTAACCCGCTTATCCAGGCCATGTTTGTGGAAAGGCTTTAGCTTATCCCAGCAGTCATTGGATGCAAAGCAGGAACAACACTGGGACAGGGTGCCAGTCCGTCACAGGGCACACACACCTAGGGGTCAGTTTAGCGTTGTCACTCCATCTGACCTGCATGCCTTTGGACTGTGGGAGGAAACCCACACAGACCCGGGGAGAACTATGCCATATGTGGCCTAGAGGCTTTTTGTAGAAGGTTTAAAAATACAATATAAAGCAACTTACAGTATGTTAAGATGATGAACTCTTTCAGGGAGGATCTCAACTTTTGTCGAAATTCAGGGGTAGAGGACGGTAATCGGCTGTAACTCTTTGACAAAACTTGCCATTACATTTTAGTTGGACACTGTTTGTTAGAAGGAAAATACGCTTCATTGCTTTGACCTCGATTCCCTGCACGCGAGAAGAGGAGCAAAGAGCAAAGCAAACAGCCTCTAAACCGGCATCAACCAAAGCAAAACACTTGGCGGATGAGGTTTTGAGATTATCACTCAATCAGACTCTGATTTTGATACAAGTGATCTGGAGATGGATAACGAAAAGTGGTTCCAGCATCAGCTGATCGGTCCCCAGCTCATCGTGGTGCTGAACACATTCATGTAGCAGATGCACCTTCAGCAACGTTCACCTGGGAGGACCGCTGCTTACAATGACAGACTGCATCTCACTGCGACTGCCACCACCGCCCACCTTCCACGTAAAGACAGCCCGGCAGACGGCCCACCGTGTATTCCTAATGGCCGTTGAGCCAAACGAGACAGACATTGATATATGTGTGAAACCCTCACTTTGCGTGCTTTTCAGAATACTGGGGGGGGGGGGGATATT
The DNA here is from genome assembly GCA_026402145.1 of Polypterus bichir lapradei. Lineage (NCBI taxonomy): Eukaryota > Metazoa > Chordata > Cladistia > Polypteriformes > Polypteridae > Polypterus > Polypterus bichir. Next base: position 4,992,875 of record JANRMT010062814.1, read on the forward strand.
CAGCTCTCAAAGAGTTAAGGACTGTCTATTAAAAATTTTATATACAGTACACCAATTAACATGGAATAAAAGTAAAGTCCAATGGCCAGGGAGGACAGAAAAAACTAAAAAAACTCCAGACGGCTGGAGGGAAAAAAAAATAAAAAATCTGCAGGATGTCCTGCTGTGAGACCACCCAGCCCCCTCTAGGCATTCTACCTAACATCAATGACCTCAATCAGTCCTCATGGTTTTCAGGCTTCACATGGAAGAACTTGATGATAGCGGTGATGGGGACTTCTGGTCTTTAATCCATCAATGTAGGGACATCATTGTGCTTTGATTAAGTGGTCGGGGTGTAGATGAACACCACAGAAAACGAGAAAAAGAGCAGAAGAGAAAGTAGGGGTGAGTACAAGCCAAGTAATGCATAATAATATTTAAGGTGTAAACTGCAGGGAAAATGTACTCCATATTCTGTTAGTCTTATGCCATGCATCAGGTGTAGAATTTATGGTGACACACGCTGGGGGCTCAAGTGCCGCTCTTCATTTTGAGTCTCGCGTTTCTAGATCTTTGCATGTTAAGTGAAAGGGTGAATGTTGAGATGTAAATTGTTTTGTTTTATTTGAACTTAGGTGTTGTGTAGTGGGTGCTGCAAAGTGCTATCAGTGCCTGCTCCCAACCTCTCTCTCTCTCTCTCTTAGAAGTGTGTACATCACCACTAGAGGGTGCTGTTTTATTTTTGATGCCATAGCATTCTGAATTTTTAAACTTCATTTTCAGGTGTAACTGTGTCTGAGTTAATTGAGTCTGTAAACCAGGGCTGTTGAGTCAGAGTCGGAGACAATTTTGGGTACCGGGAGTCGTGGTCGGAGTCGGCAGAAATGTACCGACTCCTAATAAAATTAAACTGTAATGGAAAAATAAATACAGCAAGTTAAAATGTTCCATTTCACAAACAATAGTCCTAATTAAGTACTCATCTGATGTAAGAATAAAGCCGAGTGCAGAGTTGCGTTACTTCTAGTGTGAAGTTCAGCTGAGCTATTATACAACCTGACATTCACATATTGTTATCTGGATTATGTGTTTTCATTTGATTTCAGATCTAATGTGTTTAACAAGTTCATTTGAGTGTAAAGATGGAGGTGGAGGTGTGTGCTATGGCCTGATGTGTGTGTGTTCAGGAGTTCTTGTCTTTTGTTTAAACTGGCCAATATGGTAGAGAGTCAGCTTCCTAACCAGTAGTTCTTTGGTTAAACGATGACGTGTATGTTGCCTTCCTTCATTCAATATGGAATATACATTAGCATAGTAAATACAGAGGTGTCGGAGTCAGAAGTACCAGAAACCAATGGAGTCGGAGTGAGAAGTACCGGAAACTAGAGAGTCGTAAGTACTGGAAACTAAGGAATCGGAGTCGAAGGATTTATCTACCGACTCCACAGCCCTGCTGTAAACTGAAGTGTTTTGGCATATTTAAAATATTGGCGCTTTTAATCGTGGCATTGAGTGATAGTGCATTGGTGAGCTTGTCAACAATGTCTACCCATTTTATGAAGTAAAGTGTACCCTCAGGTTTTGGATTTTGTACAATCCCCATTTCATAAAAAGTTGGGACACTTTCAAAAAACGCAATAAAAACTAAAACCTGTAATTTGGTAATTCGCTCGAACCTTTACTTAGCAGGCAAAAGGACAAAGATAAGATGTTCAGTGTTTTCACCAACAAACTCAATTCTATTTGTTAATCATAAACCAATTTAGAAATTGATGTCCGCAACACACTCCAAAAAAGTTGGGCCAGAGGCAAGTTTGCCACTGGGTCACAATCCCTTTTTTTTTAATGACGCTCTTCAATCGTTTGGGAGCCAACGAAAGTAGTTGTTGCAGTTTTCCAATGTGCCCATTCTTGCCGTATACGAGGCTCGAGCTGCTCGTGGTCGCCATTGTCTGAGTCTTATTTTGTGTATTTTATATTTTTTTTAACCTCGATTTCCACCCTTAGGTAGCTTCACGTTGGTTTTAGTATTTAATAAATGGAAGAAGCTTTGGTTTACTTGCCTTTTACTAACTTGGGATTGCAAATGAAGCACCCGGTGAGTTGCTCTTGCCAAGCAGCTCCCCTGTTTTCAGTAAGATGCCAAATGAAGCGAAGCAGATCGCAGTTACTGACGGACGTGCTGCTTTCATTTACTAGCGTGGACGGTCGAGTGAAATGAAAGGCACGGAGAACTTCCTCTCGTCTTAGCGGTGCTTTACTCAGGTTTCATTTAATCGGTTTGCTGTTTTCACTTTCTATTGGGCACACAATGTGAAATGACATTCTCAAAACTACTTAATCCAATTTAGGATTACGGGGGACCGGAGCCAATCCCACTAGTGTGTTATGCAATGTGCTTCTGAAATTGCTCAGCTTAGTTTCTATTCCTGAAACAGCAGAAGTGCGTCTGTTGAAACAAAGTGCATTCTACGCTTTTACAGTGGGGGTCTCTCAGGAGTTGAGAGGGTTTGTTTCTTTGGTTTGTTTAAAGAAAGTAATTGTGTGTCGAGTGGAAAGCAGGTTCACAAAACAGATAGCTGGGTACACAGAGTTACACACATTTACTGGGCAATGCTGGGTGGAAGGCCTTCTTTTTACTCTCAGAGCAGCCTCAGTACTTCGTGGATTGGATTCCACAAGAAGTTCGGAAAAATTCCTTTGAGATTCTGGTTCCTGTTGACGTGATTGCGTCACACAATTTCTGCAGATTCGTGCTGCGAGTCTCACGTTCCCCCACACCTCAATTATATTCAGATCTGATGACTGGGAAAGGCCACTGAAGAGCACTGAACTCATCGTCACGTTCATCAAAACAGTGTGCTTTGTGATCATCACGCTGGAAGGAGCCATTAGAAGAGGTGCCAGTTGTAGTCCAGCCTCAATCCACTGGACTAATTCCCTTTAAAATTTGAAACACTTCATTCCAGTCTCCTCTAAACCTCCCTCTTCTTAAACTGTAGCCCTGGAATCCGCCTCATTGCTCATCTCTGGACCTTTTCTAGCACTGCTGTGTCCTTGTGAAGACCAAAACTGCACCCAGTACTCCAGATGAGGCCTCACCAGTGTGTTTTAAAGGTTGAGCAGACCCTCCTGTGACTTGTACTCCACACATCAAGGCGCTATATCACCTGACATTCTGTTACCCTTCTTAATGGCTTCTGAGCACTGTCGGGAAGTTGATTGCTTAGAGTCCACTATGACTCCTAATCCTTCTTATAAGGTGGATTCTCAGTTTCCAGACCTCCCATTGTGTATTCAAACCTCACATTTTTACTTCCTATGTGTAATACTTTACGTTTACTGACATTATGTGTCATTGGCCACAAATCTGCTCAAGCCTGTCTGCTGCCCAAGTCCCTCTGTGATGGTATGACAGATTCTTGATTATCTGCCAATCCACCTATCTTGGTATCATCTACAAACTTAACCAGCTTGTTATTTACTGTATATTCCTTTCCAAATAATGTATAAATATTAAAAATAGCAGTGGCCCCAGCACTGCCCTCTGCTGGACACCACTCTTAACTTCACCCAATTCAGATGAGGTTCATCACCCCATCACCCTTCGGGTCCTGTGTCTGAGCCAATTCTGCACCCATCTACACATGTCACCTTGAACTCCTACTCTTACTGCTGTTAAAACTGTAAATACTTTTATTTTTAATTTATTTTATTTATCAGCCTAGTCGCTCTTCTCTGGATCTTTTCTAGTGCTGTCATGTCCTCTTTGTAGCCTGGAGGCCCAAACTGCACCCAGGACTCCAGATGAGGCCTCACCAGTGTGTTATAAAGCTGGAGCAGAACCTCCTGTGACTTGTACTCCACGCATCAAGGCGCTTATAAACTCACCTAAAGGATTATTAGGAACACCTGTTCAATTTCTCATTAATGCAATTATCTAATCAACCAATCACATGGCAGTTGCTTCAATGCATTTAGGGGTGTGGTCCTGGTCAAGACAATCTCCTGAACTCCAAACTGAATGTCAGAATGGGAAAGAAAGGTGATTTAAGCAATTTTGAGCGTGGCATGGTTGTTGGTGCCAGACAGGCCGGTCTGAGTATTTCACAATCTGCTCAGTTACTGGGATTTTCACGCATAACCATTTCTAGGGTTTACAAAGAATGGTGTGAAAAGGGAAAAACATCCAGTATGCGGCAGTCCTGTGGGCGAAAATGCCTTGTTGACGCTAGAGGTCAGAGGAGAATGGGCCGACTGATTCAAGCTGATAGAAGAGCAACTTTGACTGAAATAACCACTCGTTACAACTGAGGTATGCAGCAAAGCATTTGTGAAGCCACAACACGCACAACCTTGAGGCGGATGGGCTACAACAGCAGAAGACCCCACCGGGTACCACTCATCTCCACTACAAATAGGAAAAAGAGGCTACAATTTGCACGAGCTCACCAAAATTGGACAGTTGAAGACTGGAAAAATGTTGCCTGGTCTGATGAGTCTCGATTTCTGTTGAGACATTCAAATGGTAGAGTCAGAATTTGGCGTAAACAGAGTGAGAACATGGATCCATCATGCCTTGTTACCACTGTGCAGGCTGGTGGTGGTGGTGTAATGGTGTGGGGGATGTTTTCTTGGCACACTTTAGGCCCCTTAGTGCCAATTGGGCATCGTTTAAATGCCACGGGCTACCTGAGCATTGTTTCTGACCATGTCCATCCCTTCATGACCACCATGTACCCATCCTCTGATGGCTACTTCCAGCAGGATAATGCACCATGTCACAAAGCTCGAATCATTTCAAATTGGTTTCTTGAACATGACAATGAGTTCACTGTACAAAAATGGCCCCCACAGTCGCCAGATCTCAACTCAATAGAGCATCTTTGGGATGTGGTGGCACGGGAGCTTCGTGCCCTGGATGTGCATCCCACAAATCTCCATCAACTGCAAGATGCTATCCTGTCAATATGGGCCAACATTTCTAAAGAATGCTTTCAGCACCTTGTTGAATCAATGCCACGTAGAATTAAGGCAGTTCTGAAGGCGAAAGGGGGTCAAACACCGTATTAGTATGGTGTTCCTAATAATCCTTTAGGTGAGTGTATAACCTGACACTCTGTTAGCCTTCTTAATGGCTTCTGAACACTGACAGGAAGTCGATAGCGTAGAGTTCACTACGACTCCTGAATTCTCATAAGGTGAACTCTCGATTTTCTGACCTCCCATTGTGTATTCAAACCTTACATTTTTACTTCCTACATGTAATACTTTACATTTACTGACATTAAATGTCATTGGCCACAAATCTGCTCAACCCTGTCTGCTGCCCAAGTCCCACTGTGATGAGTCGACAGATTCTTGATTATCTGCCAATCCAGCTATCTTGGTATCATCTAGAAACTTCACCAGCTTGTTATTTACTGTATATTTCTTTCCAAATCTAAATAGTGATACCTTGGTATACGTCCTGTTTAGACATGAAAAATTTTACTTGGTGTACGACCTTTGTTTGGAATACAGCTCGCGCGCTACTCTTGTTCACCTCTCTTGAGACAAAGCGACGACTGACCACGAGTGTCAGTACGGCAGTTACTAGCATTCAGTGAACAACCCGCGTGCTACCTGTTGTATATGATTGTTCAATGATGCTTTTGTCCATTGCTTTATGTTCGGGTGTTGATTGCTATGGTCTGCGTCTTTTGAGACGTATGACTGCCGGAGGGAGGGGTGTGGTTTAGAAGGCACGCTGTATGGAGAGTTGGTTAAACATGGTTCAAAATAAACAGCATTTGAAACATTATTCTGAGTGTGTCACTACCCTTGTTTACCTCTCTCGAGACAAAACCACGACTGCCCACGAGCGTCAGTACGCCAGTTGCTAGCATTCAGTGAACAACCCGCGCTATAACTCTCTTTGAATTTTCACGTGATTTTGTGGTGGCATGCTTATCAGGGACATGGCTGTTGCATACCGTATGCTGAGAACAACGGTATCTACGATTGTGAAAAACAAAGACTTATTAAAAAGTAAAGTGAGGTTAAATTTTCATTTATTTCATCTAATTGCTTTTGTATTTATGTATTTTAGTATTAAGCAGTGTTTAAATTATTTTATACAGCCCCATCAATGTATAATTTGCCAATAACAATAGGATTTTTTTTCTTGGGAACGGATTAATCATTTTCCCTTTATGTCTTATGGAAAAAATGTTTGGTATACATCCTGATTGGTATAAGTCAAAGGATCTGGAACGGATTAAGGACGTATACCGAGGTACCACTGTATATAAAAGCCCAATACCACTGATTCATTCATCACGAAATCTCCCGAACCATGAGGACTTGGGACTTGAAATTAGGAATGTAGGTTACCCTTGGCCCATAGGTGCTCTCTAAGAAACGGTTTTAAAAATTTTGCGTTCTGTGTGTATGTCTTTCTGCTTTTCACGAGAGAATTACTTCACACATTTAGATCGGGTTCTTTTCTATAATTTGCTTGAACTTTCCAGTTGATTTTGTGACTTTTCTCATCACGCCGAGTACCAGAGTTCACTTGCGGTACTGATGCATTTGTGCAAATCGAAGTGAGTGGCTGTGGGCCGAGAGCAAGGGGGCGGGTCCTTCCTCATTCACTCGCCAGCCTCTGTTAGAGTTACTCTACCTCTTGCCACGTGTTGGAGCACCTCACCTCCGCTTAGCTAGCAATTTCTGTTTGTTCAGCAGACATGATGATCTACAGATTGTTAAGGAGTAATGTTTGATGTTTTTGGGAGAGAGAGATCAGAGGGTAGCTGCTCATTGGCAGAGATATCACCGCCATGTGCTTTTCTTCCCACGCGGGGAACGCTCGTCTGTCAGAGGTGAACATGGTCAGATATAGTGCCAACATCTATTGATTTTTAAAGTTTGTCTTGTTTCATTACTATGTGGGCACAGCCACGGGGTACAGCTAGTCATTTATAAATACAGTGGACCCTTGACTTACGAACTCAATTTGTTCGGGAGGGCTGGTTGTTACTCAAGTTGGTTGTAAGTCAAGACTATTTTTCCCATAAGAAATAATAGAAATACCCATAATGCCCTCCGAACCTCCCACAGCAACACTTACTTAATCTTTTCATAATAAAAAAGGGTTGTATAATGTGCATAATTTACCAAAACACCAATAATTTTCTAATGTACTAACCAAAAAGTTATGAAAAGTGCCTAACCTACCAGAAACAACAATTTCATACTGTACTCACCGTTTAATTTAACATCTTTAGGCTGCAGGAAGAGAGGAGGAGGAGAATGAAACGGAAGGTGGTTATTGTTTAGAAGGAGCCTCCTCATGCAAATCTTTTCTTTGTAAAATTGTCGAGATGGTGGATTTCGACATGCTGTACATATTAGCGAGATCGGTCACACGAACACCACTCTCATATTTCCGCACAATTTCCTTCTTCGTTTCGATTGTGATCGCTGTTTCTCAAGTTAATAATGACAGTAGTCGAGCACTTAGTTCAAAGCTGGTCGTGTTGTAAACTGCTGTAATAACACACTCCAAAGCAAGCCGGTTCTGACTCAGCCTGATGACATCATCATGTACCGCGCCAGCCCGCTAGCTAACATCCCTTAACGATCGCTTTCTTTACCTTCGTTACCTTCTCTTCCTTCCTTAACAATTATGATAAATCACTGCACTGACCGAAATTATGTCCACAAACACATGTATCTGGGCTCCGACTGACGCTTACGAAAGCTCTCAGCTGTTTGTTTACAAGCGGATACATGTGGCTGCATTCGGGTCGTAACGCAAGATGTTGGTCGTAAATCAAAACAAAAATTTTGGTCGTAAATCAAGTTGTTCGCATGTCAGGCCGGTCGTATGTCAAGGGTCGACTGTATTAAAAATAGCAGTGGCCCCAGCACTGCCCCCTGCTGGTCACCACTCTTAAACATCAGCCAATTCTCATAACGTTGCTCACTCCATCATCCTCCAGTTTCTGTGTCTGAATCAATTCTGCACCCATCAACACACATCACCCTGAATTGCCACTCTTACTGCTGTTAAAACTGTAAATTCTTTTCATTTAAAATTTTTTTACTCCTCTAGCATCCACCTAGCCTGCCACGCTGTAAACGTCTTTATTGCCCACCAGTCGCTGATGCTGCAGGTCTTTGCTCTGATGCCCTCATCCAGGGTACAGGTACTTTATTTTGTCATGTTTGGTTCGTCGTATGGTGGGTGCAGCAGTGTGCTGTATCAGTGCAGGCTTCCTCCTTCCCTCCATCTCTCTATACAAGAAAACAGGAAGTTTACCTTCTCAGTTGCATCCAGTAACAGACCAAAAAAATTAAATAAATAAACTTAGGGGCAAACGGGTTCAAAGTTACACAAAAGTTCTGAAACATTTATATCATTTAGAAAAAAAAACAACCAAAACAGTATTTTGTTAACTGCTACTAACAATATGACAGTGAGTGTTTACCTCAAACAGCTGTCATATGGTGCATCGGAAAAATTCTACACTCCTCGAAATTTTATTCTCTGTGATATTCCTTATTATGATGCTGTACGGCACTCGGAGGAAACCAATTACCGGAGCGGTTGGTGGGGTCTTTAAAGCGACTCTCCTCCCTGATTCACTGAAGTTAACATTCTGCATGTAATGGCCGTCTGACTTCCAGTTTGTTCAGCGTGCTTTACCACATCGTCTCTATGGGGTCCAATAGTTTTCACTGCACATTTGTTAGCCTGCTGCAGCTTTTTAAAAATTGGATTTGTCAGACCAGTAAAGCTTTTTGTAGGCCTCCTTAACGTATGGGCACTGGCCAGGAGCATAGGGGCCCACGATGTTTCTGATGCCTGTTTGCTATCAAAACAGGGGCCTCACGCCTTACTTTGGCCTGGGGGCCTATGATGCTGTTAAGACGGCCCTGAGTGTTGTGGCGAGTGGCTGGGGGTGGTACCCAGCCGGGACGCCCAGGTTGACCGGAGTAGGGCTTACGCCTCCTCCAGACCATGAGGGGGTGACCGCGCTGGTGGCTTTGGGGTCCATGGGAACGGAGCTTAGAAGCACAACCCTATAGGGGCCCGTCGCCACCACCAAGGGCTGCCCCAATGCTTGTGGAGCCCTGGCCACACCCGGAAGTGCTGGGGGGAAGACCACCAGGGACACCCGGAGTGCTTCTGGGTGCGCAGTCGGTACTTCCGCCACACCAGAAAGGGGCGACAGAAGCTCATCAGGAGGCACCTGGAGCACGTCCGGGTGTGTATAAAAGGGGCCGCCTCCCTCCATTCGATGGCTGGAGTCGGGTGGAAGAAGGACAGAGCTCGGGAGGAGAGTGGAGGCGGACCTGAGAGGCAAAGGCATTGTAGAGAGGCCAGGACTTTGGGGGGGTATTGGGTTGTGTGCTGCACTGTAAATAGAATACTGTACAGTGATCCCTGTTCGATCGCGGGGGTTGCGTTCCAGAACCCCCCGTGAAAGGTGAAAATCCGCAAAGTAAAAACCATATGTTCATATGGTTATTTTTATATATTTTAAGCCCTTATAAACTCTCCCACACTCTTATAAGCATTTCCCGCACAGTTATACAGCATAAACCCTTTGCATTCTTACATAATTTCAATGAATCTTATCTATGTAAACACACTGTTTATATACAGTAAAACCTAAATATTAAAGATATTGAGCGTCTCCGATATCACATATGTTACAGCCATTACGACAGACAGGCCACCGGCAATAAATACGTACAATGCAAGAAATATTGTATACAGTAAATGTGTGTACAGTGACACTAAACGTATGTACTTGTACTAAGTACTGTACGTAGAATATTAATTATGGTTACTTACCAACAATGACACAATGACTTGTGCGATAACGATGAGTTTAGTTTTACTGCACAACAAAGGAGAGCGTTATATCGCTTTTAAAGGAGCCTCTTCAGGCGACTGTGTAGCACTGCCGTTGTTCTTCATCTGGCAGTCTTCAATCCAAATCCCTAAAGCAGATTCCATCCGGACTACCGCCTTATTACGTCCACTTACAACTCGTTTTGTGCCCTGGTTAAAGGACACTGTGGCCGTAGATCTTATATTCTTTTCCTCCTTTTTAAATAAAACGAATCGTGGGCTCATTGATGCCATAATGGCGTCCTACAGCGGTGTAGCTGTTCCCTTCCTTCAACATAGCAAAAACTTTTACCTTTTCGGCATCGTTAGCAGGAGCAGATTGATTTGGAGCCATAGCAAAGGGCTTGACTGTGCACAAAGATAAACACAAAAGAGCACAAAAGTTAACTGTTTACACAGCGAAACACGTTGATGCTGAATGAGCGAGATGAGACTTCCTGGTTAATGCAGCGCAATTGAAGTCGACGTTGTCTCTGAGCCAATCAGCACACAGGAACTGAACTCCGTGCTCTGATTGGGTAGCTTCTCAGCCATCCGCCAATAGCATACCTTGTATGAAATCAACTGAGGAAGCATGTGCCAGAAGTAAAAAGACCCATTGTCCACAGAAATCTGCGAAGCAGTGAAAAATCCGCGTTATATATTTAGATATGCTTACATATAAAATCTGCGATAGAGTGAAGCCGCGAAAGTCGAAGTGCGATATAGTGAGGGATTACTGTATGTACAATAAATGTGTGTTGGGTATTCAGCCTACGGTGTCTGCCTGTCTCTGTCCGGGCTGGTTCCCACAGTGTCCAAAAAGACCAAATGAAGTGATCCATGGGTATGGATGATTATTCTGTAACTTCATTTTCTGGTCTTTGAAACTCTTTATGGAGATCTAGGAAATGTACAGTGTGTTGTCTTTGCATTTATTATTTTGTCTCATCATTAAATGTCAGGTGACGTCAGTGCTCGGATACTTTTGTTACAGCAAGCAGCGGCCGCCCTTGGAGGTGTTGGGCTGCACACCTCACACGGTCATGACACAGCAGTGCTGTCTCCTGCACCTCCATACCACCTCTAATGCAGGCATCATTGTGACACTTTCACTTACCTGCTGTCAGCGATTTTGTCATCATCAGTTTTTCCCACTTCTTTTTGCACACAGTAAAGCAGACAAGCATTTTAAGAATGCCCGACAATTATGTCAACAGTGATTTTTGTTTCCACATCTAATTTTCCTGAGACTTGAGACAAGGAAGCCGTAGCAGTTTGGCACACTCGTTCTGCAGACACGTGGAAGTGCTGCCAGGGTTTTCTTGCTTGAGAACATTCTCAGGGACAAAACTCATCCTGGAAATTCTTTGTTTGAGCTCCTCCCGTCAGGAAGACGCTTTAGGTCAATCTGTGGATGCACAAACAGACTAAAAAATAGCTTTTTCCCATTTGCCATAAACTTTCTGAACTCTGAATCTCCTCAGTCTGAGATCATTTTTAATTGAACAATAAGCTATATTGGTAATGTGCAATATACTAATGTATTACAATATAGAATATGGAATGTACTAATCATTAACCGGTGCAATAACAATTCATACTGCTGTACTTTGAGCAATAATAATTTGCTCTGGTTACCTGATCACTTACAGTTGTGCTTGAAAGCTTGTGAACCCTTTAGAATTTTCTATATTTCTGCATAAATATGACCTAAAACATCATCAGATTTCCACTCGGGTCCTAAAAGAAGATAAAGAGAAACCAGTTAAACAAATGAGACAAAAATATTATACTTGGTCATTTATTTATTGAGGAAAATGATCGAATATTACATATTTGTGAGAGGCAAAAGTATGTGAACCTTCGCTTTAAGTATCCGGTGTGACCCCCAATAACTGCAACTAAATGTTTCCGGTAACTTTTGCTCATTCCTGCACACCGGCTTGGAGGAATTTGAGCCCATTCCTCCGTACAGAACAGCTTCAACTCTGGGATGTTGGTGGTTTCCTCACATTGCTGGTGGCCTGTCTATCGCAATGGCTGTAACATAAAATGTAACATATGTGATATCAGAGATGCTCGATATCTTATCTATAATATTTAGGTTTTACTGTATAACTGTATATAATCGGTGTGTTTACATACATAATTTCAACAAATCTTACCTAATATGTAAGAGAATATAAAGAGTTTATGCTGTATAGCTGTGCGGGAAATATTTATAAGAGTGTGGGAGAGTTTATAAGGGCTTAAAATATATAAAAATAACCATATAAACATATGATTCTTACTTTGCGTATTTTCACCTTTCGCAGGGGAGATTTCTGAAACATAAACCCCCGCAATAGGTGAGGGATGATTGTGTATGTATACAGTATATATATATATATATATATATATATATATATATATATATATATATATATATACACAAACATATACAGTGGTGTGAAAAACTATTTGCCCCCTTCCTGATTTCTTATTCTTTTGCATGTTTGTCACACAAAATGTTTCTGATTATCAAACACATGTAACCATTAGTCAAATATAACACAAGTAAACACAA
>JANRMT010062814.1:5007685-5027504 GCA_026402145.1 Polypterus bichir lapradei
ATATGTGTGTGTGTGTGTGTATATATATATATATATATATATATATATATATATATATATATATAATATATAAATTTTAGATTTGAAATTGGGAAAAAATGAAATTCTAACTTTGAGGATCTGTACAAAACGTTTTCAAAACCTGGAAGTAACTAATCAATAACATTTTAGAACAAGCATTTAAATTTTTTTTTCCTCCTTTTTTGCTCTATTTATTTTAAATTATTTATTCATTTATCTCTTTACTTATTTTTACAAGGTTAAAGTTTTACTCTGCCGGCCTAGCTCCTTTTCTCAGGGATGGTGGGTTGATTTGTTTTGAATCATGTCTTGTAAAACTTATTTGTATGGAATGTTATTTGTTATTAAAATCAATAAAATCCCCAAAAAAAATGTCAAAAGTGAGTCTACTTTGTTGGGCCGTTAACCTGCAATTGCTATGTTCTGGGTATGACGTTAATATGCATCCCACCCTGTATGTAGGCCCTCCAACCTGCGGGGGAAAAAACCTGGCGGTTGGTGGCAGAATTGGCACTGCAGTCACCATTAAAAACCTCCCACTGGTTCGATTCCATCTGAACTGGTGTGGTGCTGAGGTGTCACCCGTCACATGTCTGAGCTCGGGTCCTAATCTGGGATCCTGAGGTGTTTGTCATGTGGTGGGTGCAAAGGACTAAACTTAAAGTCAGTAAGAAGGGCAGCCCTGATGTTAAAATAGTTTTTTTGTAAGTAATGATTGTACGATAGTATGCACCCTGTATATGCCTAATGTTAGAATTTTTTTTTAATAAATCCCTAATGTTAAATATTTATTTGAGTGCACTATAGGCTCTAAGATTAAATAGTGAAGGCCTAAGTGTACCCCATAAGGGTTCCTATTTATCCCTTTTATCCTAAATTAATATTAAAACTATTTGTTTTTCTAATATATTATGTTATTGGTTAGACTATGAGTTAACCTAAATTTTAAAGTAATTTATTTATGGGTTTATCTTAATGACATTAATTAAATGGATTATGGAGGACTAATGGAACATATGAATACTTGAGAATCTTTGTGTATTTTAAAATTGTAAAAAAATGAGTATTAATACTCCCAATTAGTTTACCTGCGTAACACTTTCTCCCCCCCCATAGGGGGGAGTATTCTCCAATAACCCAACCTAACCTTCTTTGCAGAACTCTTTCATTTCAGCCACGTTGGTGGTTCACAAGCCTGGACTGCTCGTTTCAGGCCCCGCCATAGCATCTCCATTGGGTTCAAGTGAAGATTTTGAGCCATTCACTTGTCGACTTGCTTTTGTCTTTTGGCTCCTTGTTCTTGTTGCGTAATCCATGTTTGCTTCAGCTTCAGGTCAGGGACAGATGACCAGACATTCTCCTTAAGAGTACTCTGCAGGCTTTGGATTTCAGCGGTGGATTGTGAGTGGCAAGTTTATTGTTGTAAAATCCTGCAGGAAAATCCTGCTGCGCTTTTAAGGCAAACAAAGCTGTCATTATTGGTACTGTTATGCCATTATAGAATTAGTTGAGAAATTAAAAATACACAATTCACGCATGCTTTGATAAGGTGATGATGTGACCAATCAGCTGTCCGTTATGATTTGTTTTTTAATATGGTACCATACCACAGCCACAATAAAGGACCACAACAACGACAACAGTTTATTTCTTGTACAGCCCAAATCACACAAGGAATGCCTCAGTGTGCTTTAACAGGCCCTGTTTTTGACAACTCCCCCAGCCTTGACTCTCTAAGAAGATAAAAACTTCTATAAGAACTTGTAGAAAAAAAAAAAATGGAAGGAATCTTGGGAAGGGCAATTCGGAGTGAGACCCCTCACTTCCAGGTAGTTTGGGCGTGTAATGTGTGTAAATAAAAATGGTGTAAATACAACACACAAAACAGAATATAAGTAATGCTCTTCACAGAGCTTGATGAGTAATCTGTCATGGTCACCCCAGAAATACAATACAACAGTGCAACATTCTTGAATTGATGACACCAAGCACTAAATACAGAACTAGCATGTAGACGGGTCCAGATTTGTTCAAATACATCAAAAACAAATAAACAAATGAAATGAAACATTAATGAAAAACATCATCAACCTCTCTCCATCAGCTAATTGTAGATCCACGGCCAGACTGTAGAAGGACAAGCCAGACACAGTCAAGAATCCTGGAGACCTCGGCCAACCAGCCGCCTCCTGCCATTGGCCATTCTACAACTAAGTGAGTGCTGGGCTGGCCAATCAGATGAAGGACCCTTCTACCTGATGATCCCAGTGCTCCTTTATCAGACTTGACTTTTCCATAAGTAGGAAACGTGAGTTGACTGAGAAGAGAAACCGAATAGAGGAGGGTTAGTAACAGTTTATCAATATTGTATTGCTTATATTTTCTTACTTATTAGCTCAGAAACTATTGAAATTGTCAGAAAAAATTTTGAAATGCAGAGTTGGCCGTTTCGTTTTGTGGACATACTTGCTTCCCTTGTCTATCAGCGGCTTAGCGAGTTTCTGTCCGGTTTTACTTTGGTGGTGGAGTCGCCAGCTTTCAGCTTCACGCTGTAGCCTCAGTCTTCTTTCTTTTTCTGACTCGTTAACTTGGGGCTGCCTTGCTGGCTCTTTGAGCTTCATCCTGTAGCCTCATACGGGCTGGACAGACCCACACACTTCCACGTGTAGACATTTATATGTAAGATGACTATCAAAAGAGATGCAGTACACACAGCTAATCAGTAGCTCTAGTCAGGGTATACTGTGAGTCTTCAGCCTGATTTGAAAGCTGAGACTGAAGGGTCATCTCTTATAGTAGCAGGCAGACCAGTCCACAGCTTTGGGACCCTGCAACTAAAAGCTCGACTTTGCACTGTTGTTTTATTAATCCTTGGAATCTTACGTAGGTCGACATCATGAGATCTTAATATGCGCTCTGGTTTGTAAGTAATGATAAGTTCAAATAAGTAAGCAGGGCCTTGACCATTTAAGGCTTTTATATGTTAAAAGGAGGATTTTGAAATCTGCCCTAAACTTAACCGTGAGCCAGTGCAAGGACTTGAGGACAGGGGTTATGTGTTTGTACTTTCTTCAGACTTCATAAACTTTACATATCCCCTCTTATTGTTATGACCGTGGTAACAGTTGTACATCTAACCATTCGTCTTTCTGATAGCATGTCCAGTTTGCTGGGAGTCAGGTGCACCTGGTGAGTACCAACATCCCATACATCGGTCCACACGTCAGCCCAAAATAAGATATTTAGTTAGTGTTTCAATACGTCCTCATTGGCCAGGCGTTTGTTAACGTTTTAATTGTCTCCCATCGTATGACATGTAGAAGTGTGTAATCTCAGAGACATGCAATCAGTAGGGCTAGTGAATCGCCATACTTGATTCTCTGAAAACAAACCGGCAAAAACAGTCCCAGAAAAAAGTGTCATTTGTTTGATTTAGTCTCCGGGTTCGTTTTGGCCTTAGTGAATTTAAGGAAAGTAAAGCTGGTTAAAGTTAGCATTGGGTTACAATGATTTTCTGGTATTGTATGTTATGTGTAACACATTTGTTTTGGTTTGGTACATTTTGTTAATCCCTAGGGGGGTCTGGGGGGGGTTGTCTCTTCACGTGACCATTGAAAGTCAGAGCACAGGGTCAGTTATTGTACAGAGCACTCAGAGCAATTTTCAGGTTAAGGGCCTTGCTCAAGTGCTTGCCCAGAAGTAAAAGCTGACATTCTGTACTTTAGTCTCCTATTCATCTTTCATTATGTAGCCAAAATAACTCTTATTACCACATTGCTCCAGCATTTTTACTTCACACTGCTACATGGGGTCTCCACCCATAACGACTTGTAGGGTCTCTGGCCGACTGGAACACAATGATATAAGAGGATGAAAGCGAGAGACAACCCTACGCATAATCTGTGTGTGCGTTTTTATATTTGAGTTTCAGGCCTTATTTTTTAATGTCGCAGTATGCCGAGCAGAACTCTATAGTTTCCTGCCAAAAGCAGAACAAAATGGGGAAAAAAAGCTTATTATACTAAAATATATGTTATAAATGGTTCATTGTTTTCCGCAAAATGCATTAGTACAAAAAAAACCCTTAGGATCACTTTCTATGGCGGGTTTCATTTTCTCTAATTGTATTATTTATGGCTTTGAAAAGCTAACAGAAATGACTGGAAAGGCAAGAAATGCCACCATTAAGCTGAATTCACTTACTGTAGGTGTCCCTTGAAGTTTGTTCAGCAGAGAGCTGAACCGTGCAAACCCTTTAATTAATTTGCAGGGCAAGGACAGCTTTCAGTTTAGAATGTAGTTCAGAGTTAAATTGACGAGCGAAAGAAGCCATTCGACGTGGACAACATTGAAGTATCCTTTCATTTTCTTGCTTTTAACAACTGAAAAGCAGTAATAAAGTTTCATCAGGCTGTCTGAATGAAATGACATTTTTTGATGTAGATGTGATGTGCAGTTTAACCCACACCTGTAATTTCTGTCGTATTTCTGCCTCGGTTTTTTCCTGATGTTACGCATCTCAGAAGGTCTCAGCATGACACACTAATGTAGTGTAGTGAGCTTCCCATACATGGCATAGATGACCGTGTTGACCGTTTTAGATAAATGAAAGGCACAAACATCAGTGCTGCCTTTGAAAGTTCACATGCAGAGGTCTGAGTAAAATCTTATTGATCCTGCCCTCACAAGAATGGGCTGTGGGGAAACACCAAGACCTATGGAGACGGAATTGGCCTCCTCAAGACGAGAAGCATTTTGACATCTAATATCCATGTCATGTTACACGACATTACTCGACTGCAGACTTCATTTATGTAATCTTAGTAAGTTATAGGCAGTGGCTGCCAGCGCAGTCTCATGTACTTTGACATACCCAGTGGCTCAGTCAGACCACCCTGTGACTTGCACAGGTTTGATTTTGTCTCAAATTGTAGGGGTGGGCTCATGTGTGTGAGAGAGCTGACAACCAATGAGCACTCGGGTGGAAATACAATGCATGTACCGCAGCTGTGAGGAATAATGATCATCTCAAGACACTTTGATGGCATGCGAGACTAGACATTACAACCTTGGGAAGCAAGACCCGTGAGACGTTGACTTTTGCATGACATGCCCTACTGACAAACAATTTAAAACAAGTTCACGGACATCTAACCTCGCGGTTGTTGAATGCTGTTGGCAGACACACTTCATGTGCTCCTGGGTCTTAAAAATGCTTTACGGTCTAGATGGCACATGAACGACTAAGCGAAGAAGAAAGAGTAGCGCGTCGAAAAGAGACACAAAAACGTTGGAGAGAAAAGAAGGCAAAAAAGACGCACAATAGAGCAATAATAATCTGGCAGGTGCTTAGCGCGCCCGGGGTTGGTAAGCGAGTGAATCGAGGACAGCTGCTGTACAGGCTTTGAAATGATTGATGCGCCGCGTGAGAAGCAGAACACGTAGCACGGCAGTAGGAGCAGTAAAAAAGCAGGTAATCCGTCCGCATCTCCAAAGCGTGCATTCAGCCACCCTGTTCACAACGCGAGCGGCAGAGACCCCGAAGTGTTTGGCATGTGGCGTGTCCCGGGTTTCTGCTTGTCGGCAAAGCCCCCTAGAATACATATATAAACAATACCTTTGTAGCACATTTTCATACAAACAATTTACCTCACAGCGCTTTACAAGTTTAAATAAAATTGAAGTTAATAAAAAAACAAAACAAACAAGATCAGGCAATAATAATATATTATGTTAAAGAAAAATGTAAGGTCTGAAGGCCAGGAGGACAAAAAAAAACTCCAGCTAGGCTGGAGGGACAAAAAACAAAATCTGCAGGGGTTCCAAGGCCAAAAGACTGCTCAGGCCCCACTGGGCAATATATAAAATATATTTTATATATAAATAATGATAATAATATATATTGAGTGCTAGTTTGTGGTGGTTTCTTGTATTTTATATTTGTGGTATTTTTTTCATCTGCGTCTTTTGTTGTTTGAGGCATGGTGACACAGTGGTTAGCACAGCTTCCTCATAGCTTATATAACATTTTTGACTGAAATATTTGGTCCAGCATAACTGGCAGACATTTCTCTACCCCTCTGGGACACTTTAAGGACATCATGCCATTCTTATCCCATTAAAACTACTTCAGCTTCTTCTTCACTTTAATGCTTTCTATGGAGGTCGGTGAAGTTCTTTGAGCATTTCTATGATTTCACCGAGACTTAAGGCGCCCCCTGGCGGTGGCCACGGGTCCCAACGGGTTAAAATTTTTTTATCCCTTTCCCGTGGTCCTCTTTTCATCTAGGGCGGTTGCCCTCTCTTGACCCGGAAGCTATTATTGTCACCTTCCGGTCCTTTTAGGCGTCCCGGCTGGGTAAGAACCCCAGCCGTCTGTGACATAGCCTAATATAAGGCATGCAAAATTGAAAATCGTAAACTCATGAGACATTTATTCTCGCTCCTTAAAAATACAAAATGAACTGAACATGAACAAGTTCAAAATTGAAATGGCGAACTGTAAAGGTGAGTTTATTCCTTTTAATTTGTGTGAACTGAACTTTGAGCGAGTTCTTGTGAGGTGTGAACTTGCACAACACTGATGATCCGTCTCATTAATGAGGTAAACAAAAATGTAAAACGTTCAAAGCTAAGTGCCCAGAAGCACGTGAATCTGTAGCAATGCTTGCATTTTATTAACTAGTTCTAATAAACAGGACTCAATCTGTCTGTCAGTTTTGTGTCCATCGTAGAGCACCAATTCCATTTCCAGATGACCTAAAGTACACACCTTTCAGAATGTCGAGGGAAAAATAATTATCCAATTATTTCAATATGCCATGTAATATACAAGTTTCTGAAATATTTGCAAATTTCCTTTTTTTCAGTTTTTGCTAACCTAAACTTAAAATTTAAACCTCTGGCAGTTTAAACTTTACCTTTTCGCCATTTAAGGTCATTCGTTTGCATTTCAACTAATTAAATTTTAATAACACTGGAGTGGTAGGGTGTTGTGCCGTTTGAGCCATCATGGATGCAATGAGAAGCCAAGCTACCTGATGAAGAGGCCCGAGTCATCTCGAAAACTTCCATATTGTAATCTAATCAGTTATCCAATAAAAGGGGTCATTTTGCTTGACTTCTCATTGCAATGGAAACTAGAAAACCTGAGGAGTTCTAAAACTTTGGATTCTTAGTGTACAACTGTCAATAAACTTGAAAACAAATTCGTGAGAAAACAAAGTGACATCTGTGGACACTGAAGTCGAAAAAACAACGGGAGACAAAAACACCAATTTAAAATAAAAAAACAATTTCTTTATTCTTGGTGAGTCAAAAAGACTGCTGCGTCCCCCCCATACCCCCGCTCCCCAGCTCAGTGCCAATGACTGGTCAGAACAGACAGCCTGCCTAAAAGAAAGAACTCCTCTCTTTTTATTACCTAGCTTAATCATTAGCCAAAGAGAAACAACATGGCAGTTCATTTCGAGGTCATAGATAGATTGCTGTAAGTTATGGTTACATCCTGATATATTACATACAGGAGTGCACAGAGTTTCTTACCAAAATAAAGATTTATCAGGCACGTGCATTCCTAAGGAATACACCCTTATCAGCTCACACACACAAGACCAATTTAAAGCAGTTTCTTATAGTTGAGTACATTTAGATATAAAGAAATTACATTCTTATAGCTTTAATATCTTCATTAGATTTTATTTGGTTAGATTAATAAATACTTATTTATTAATCCATAAGGGACATGTTTCTTATAGTTTTAAGCAAGAATTCAGAAACTATCACATTGATTTATAATATCACAGGGTGTTAGTGATATTGTTAGTATCGAGGTTAGCATTTTCTCATAAAAGAATGCAAGTTACTCTCATAATTATATGCACAAGCTTAATTCTTTTTCTACCTAAATGGAGAACAAATCATAGAAGTAAAAATCATATAGCTCTCTGGAGCATGATTAATACAAAATACAGGCCTTGGTATTTGTGAGTTAAATACTTATAATCATTTCAGTTAATAATGTTTTTTTCTTCTTCACATCCCACATCTGAAGCCGAGTTTAGTCCACGTGACTTCCTACCATTGTGTGGTCCGTGTGTAATGCACACTGCAAGGTTAGATTTGTGGTTTGATTTTCCATTTTTTTTCCATTTTGTTGGTTTATATCAGTTCTTATTGGTTACAGTTTTTAGTTCACCTCTTTCTCTAAGGTAAGCTGTTGTTTCGATTTTGACATCGCTGTTGACGTCAACCCTCCAAAACCTTGCGATGGTTCGAAATTACTGATCAAAGTGTTATATTCAAATCTGACTCTGTAGTATGCTACCGAGTGAAATTATACCCAAAATTCCCATTATTCCCAGTATTTGTGTATTTCAATACACCGTCCGTCCATCCATCACTGGGAAAAGCAGGAATGTTTAACTTGTGGGCAGTTGAATGTAACCTGTTTAAGAGAAAGGAGCTCCAGACAACTAATAGTATTAGCTTCTGGTTTAAAAGATAAATTACAAATATTATATACAGAAAAATAGTTCAGTTATTTACCTAGTACTTCTAATACACCCGATTAACTAATGGCACTGCGTCTGTTGTCTGGGTGAACACCGGGTAGCACATCTAGGAAGAGTACAATAATCTCAACCAACTCCTTCACTCAGTTTATTGTGTAATTTTACAGGGCTTCATTAAACTGTGTAAAAGCATAAGGGAAAATACATAACTAAACTGCTTAGGAGTTTTAATGTGCTGTAGAATCTGTACATTGGCTTATTAGTCAGGCTGGTATCTTTGGAAAGAAAATATTTTATAAAAGCAGTTGTAATGGCCGACGTACCCGCCTGGAATGGCAGCTACACCACCAAGACCCGTGGCCTGACAAAATGAGGAATTGTTACATAAGACAAGCCATACTTCTTCCAAGTAACTTCCCCCCAATCAACGGTTAAACAGACAATAAGCAAACAGCATATAAAATAGTGATGTGTATCTGTATTGATAGTTAAAAAACAAACAACCAAACAATATATAATCTCACTCCCCCCCAAAACCCCAACACAACACACAACCCCAAACGTGAATGGCGCTACACAGTAATTAAAAGTGAATCGATAAACATACAGCACAAACCCTCCCTTGTCCCAACACTGAACACGAAACAAGTACAACGCACAGAAAGTCCAGTTGATTAAACAGGGGATGATTAATGAATTAGATCCTTGTACCGCTAGAAATTGACGTACGGTAATTAAAATACGAATGAAATTGGTGGATCGCTCCTTTCCCAAATGACCAAAAAAACAGTCTCACCGTATTGTCCTCAGTGTATCGCTACGATCCTGATCCCTGGGGTCTGTATAGAGATGATGAAATCATTAAATGTCTGGCGTTGAAAGCGGCAAGCAGTAGAAAAGTACGCAATGATCCATAGCGGCGTTTTCCCTTCGATCTCTCCTTTTTAAGTGTTGGTGTTGTAAATGACTCCCTTTTTTAATTTTTATCTCCATCTCTTTCATCCTCTTGTTTAAGTAGAAATAACCCGGAAGAAATCGATGTGTTGGCAAGAAAAATACCACAAGTGGTCATGGTTCCACATTGTTATCCTTCAATCCCCCCCCCTCCCTTGTTTCCAGGGGAAAACATTTAAACAGACACACACAGACTATTTATAAATGGGACAATGCTATTGTATCCAGCAGGGGGCGTTAGCTCCCTGGGAATGAGTTCTTTTGTAATTGTGGCATGTTACATAACCCAAATCTATATAGATATAATATAAAAAGACGATGCTCCTCCCTTAGTGATACGGTGGTAAGAAATCACATAGGAGAAATAACTTAGCTTTGTTTAATGATGGCTTACGCTACATAACAGATGAAGGAAGCCAATGACAAGAACCCAGTTCGGGAGTTGGGGCATGATGTGTAGAGTCTACCATTTTCGTTATCTGCCATCCGTCCGTCGGCTTCAAAGGTGTGCCGGTCAATGTCCCATGGCTTTATACTCCTTTTTTTATTTTTTTACGTACAGGCCCAAGCTTAGGTGTACCATGCAATTCCAAACAAGGCAAAAGAGGATACAGTTTCATGCTGACTTTAACAGACAAAAAATAGTATATAATGGTCCTCAGTCCGGCTGCCCGTTTCCCAGTTGTCTCTATCTGTCTTGTCTTATAATGCTTGTCTAGCAGTTCTATATGGTGATCTCCTGTGTCAACATGCATGTGAGTAGAGAAAGGCAGATTTATAAGATATATTTGCACAGAGCACAGTGACATATTAAACTTATACTCTTATTACAGCTACAACAGACGCGACTCAGCACAAAACACAGTTAAGACGCACCCATTCATGTAGCACTGCTACACAGTTAAAGCAATGCAGCGAGTTTCTTGAAAGTCACTGGTGCAGATGAAGTGAGTACGGAGTCTCAGTTGTTGTGTCTCTGCTCTTATTGAGAAGAAACACATTCTCGTTACTGTTCTGAAGCACTGGCTGCTGCTGCTTTCTTGCCAGTTTATATACAGGAGAAATGCCAACACATCCTGGATTTGTATTTTCCTGTTTTTTTTTTTGTCGTGTCTTTAAACAATTTAGAGTACGCTACAATCTAATTTGTAGTTGTCTAAAATCGAAATCTCTTTTCAGCCAGTGGCCATAGCAGCTGCACTTCAGAAGAGGTCATCTATCTGAAGCTACGCCTGTTCAAGCCCGACCAGTTCTTGGGAGGGAGATTATCTAGGAAAAGCCTGGGCTGCTGCTGGAAGAGATGTTGGAGGGGTCAGCAGGGGGCTGCTTATCAGGATGCCATTGCCCCAGTGCAGTGTTGGCGCTGTCCTTTACATGAGATGTAAAACCGAGGTCCCGACTCTCTATGTTCATTAAAGATCCCTGGACATCCTTTATAAAGTGTAGCTAGCATGTTTCTTGATGTCCAGGCTAAGTGTCCACCACAGCCTTGTCCATTTTGGCCCAAATTGGCTAACTGTCTCTAGCTCCTTCATCACCTAACAGGTCATGTGTGGTGAATGGCCTGGCGCAAAAGTGGGTGCTGTTGCATCGTCCAGGTGAGTGCTGCACACTGGTGGTGGTGGAAGTGGCTACACTGCTACATCGCTACACCGATCCCTCTCCCACTTGGACAGAGGCAGTGGTGCTGTAAGAATTATGTTTTTGGATGTCTTTAGCGCCTTCAACACCATCCACCCTCTGCTCCTTAAGGACAAGCTGACAGAGATGGGAGTAGAGTCATACCTGGTGGCATGGATCGTGGACTATCTTACAGAGAGACCTCAGTATGTGCGTCTCGGGAACTGCAGGTCTGACATTGTGGTCAGTAACACAGGAGCGCCGCAGGGGACTGTACTTTTTCCGGTCCTGTTCAGCCAACATACATCAGAGTTCCAATACAACTGCCACGTGCAAAAGTTCGCTGACGACACTGCTATCGTGGGCTGCATCAGGAGTGGACAGGAGGAGGAGTATAGGAACCTAATCAAGGACTTTGTTAAATGGTGCGACTCAAACCACCTACAACTGAACACCAGCAAAACCAAGGAGCTAGTGGTGGATTTTAGGAGGCCCAGGCCCCTCATGGACCCCGTGATCATCAGAGGTGACTGTGCAGAGGGTGCAGACCTATAAATACCTGGGAGTGCAGCTGGATGATAAATTGGACTGGACTGCCAATACTGATGCTCTGTGTAAGAGAGGACAGAGCCGACTATACTTCCTTAGAAGGCTGGCGTCTTTTAACGTCTGCAATAAGATGCTGCAGATGTTCTATCAGACGGTTATGGCGAGCGCCCTCTTCTACGCGGTGGTATGCTGGGGAGGCAGCATAAAGAAGGAGGACGCCTCCCGTCTGGACAAACTGGTGAGTAAGGCAGGCTCTATTGTATGCACAGAGCTGGACAGTTTGACATCCGTGGTACGGTGATGGGCGCTGAGCAGGCTCCTGTCAATCATGGAGAATCCACTGCATCCACTGAACAGGATCATCTCCAGACAGAGGAGCAGCTTCAGCGACAGACTGCTGTCACCGTCCTGCTCCACTGACAGACTGAGGAGACCCCACACTATGTGACCCTTCAGGTCCACCCGGGGGGGGATAAACGTTAACATTATACAAAGTTATTGTCTGTTATACCTGCATTGTTATCACTCTTTATTTTAATATTGTTTTTTATCAGTATGCTGCTGCTGGAGTATGTGAATTACCCCTTAGGATTAATAAAGTGTCTATCTATCTAGCGCTCTCTCTCTCGCTCTCTCTCTCTCCCTGAGGCTCTGCCCCTTCAGATATCCTCCTGTCTGTGTAAAGAATTATTGTGAATATATTTTGGTCATTCTCTCTCTTTGTGTGTGTGTGTGTGTGTGTGTGTGTGTGTATATATATATATATATATATATATATATATATATATATATATAAAATATAAAATATATAGAGAGTGGTAGGTTAGGAGCAGGTCGCATGCACCACGTGACAAACCAATTCAGGATCCAGATTAGGATCTGAGTGCAGCCATGCAACGGGTCACACCTCAGATGTAATGGAGCAGTGTGAGGTTTTTAATGGTGGCTGGAGTGCCAATTCTGCCACCAACCCTCAGATTTTTCCCTGCAGGTTGGAGGGGCCTACATGCAGGGATGGATACAGATTAACATCATATGTAGGACGGAGCAATTGTAGGTTAAGGACCATGCTCAGTGTAACTTTTGGCATTTACGGGATTCGAACCAGCATCCTTCCAATTGCTAGTGCAGATCCCAAGCCTCAGAGCCACCACTCCACCTGTATGTGTATGTATAGCATTACAATAAAACATATTTCAAGCAGTCATTTTAATTGTTTGCCCACTCTCTCTTTTTCTATTTGCAGTATTAAAACAATCCGTCAGTCAGTCAGTCATCGTCCAACCCGCTATATCCTAACACAAAGGTCACGGGGGTCTGCTGGAGCCAATCCCAGCCAACACAGGGCGCAAGGCAGGAAGAAATCCCGGGCAGGGCGCCAGCCCACCGCAGCAGTATTAAAACAGATACTTTTTAATAAAAGGCAATTTTATTTCATGTCACTTTCATGATTTGCCATTTTTGGTCAAGTAGCACAAAATTGTCACTGCTTCGTCTTATTTAATTTTCCACTTTTTGACAGACGAGCGCTAATCGTGCTATTGTGAGCCACTTGACGGTCTTTATTGAGAGCTTTTAACTTCTGCACAAAATGATGTCTTATGTGAGAATGAGAGCTGCAGAATCTTGTGAAAGCAGCTGTTTTAAATTCATTCGTGTCTCCAGCACATCCCAACATGGACTCCCTTAGAAAGTTGTAAGCCATCAGGCTCTGTGTTGAAAAGGAATGTTAAAGTAAATGGCTAAAATGCTACATGTGTCCCGTTTGGAAATATTCAGTTTGTCATTTGGCATTGTCCAACCCGATTAATCCAAACCAGGGTCACGGGGGCTGCTGATGCCTATTCTAGCTAGCATAGGGGGCAAGGCAGGAACAAACCCTGGGCAGGGTGCCAGTCCATTGCAGGGTAAACACACACACACGGGCTAATTTAGTGTTGCCAGCTCACCTAACCTATATGTCTTTGGACTGTGGGAGGAAACCCACGCAGACATGGGGAGAACATGCAGACTCCACACAGGGAGCACCCGGGAAGCGAACCCAGGTCTCCTTACTATGAGGCAGCAACCCTGCCATTATGCCAGTGTGCCACCCCATAAATAATACACTTACATAATATTATTATAGATGTATTATTTATTATACTGTACTACAGCTTCATAAACCAACGTTTTTTTATCCAGTTCCTGTTTGTGAATTCTTATTGGACGTTGGTAAGATATTCAAATCCCTGCCTTCACAGTAAATGTTCTTTTTGGCTTTCTCTAATCATCATAAGGGTTACAGAGATGAACCATCTGCAGCCAAAAAGGAGTATTATGGTATGGGAGTTGCGATGATAAGCTAAAGATTTATTTTGTTCTCAGTTTTCATTAGCTAATTCAACCTGTGCTTTGCTCAGTAGCCTTTTCTTCCACTGCAAAATCTCATAAGATTCTTCAGTTGTTTGCCATAAAATCAAAGACCTAGATAATTCCGTTAGTGTTGCTTCATCATTCACTTATAGTCTTCCCCTTCCAGGCCATGGAATAAAATTATTCTCTTGTCTGTCTGTCTATCTGTCTGTTACATACAGTTTATACAATACAATACAATACAATTTATTTTTGTATCGCCCAAAATCACACAAGGAGTGCTGCAATGGACTTTAACAAGCCCTGTCTTTTGATAGCCCCCCAACCTTGACTCTCTAAGAAGACAAGAAAAAAAACAAAAAAAACAAAATGAAGAAATCTCTGGAAAGACAATTTGAAAAGAGACCCGTTTTCATGTAGGTTGGGCGTGCAGTGGGTGTCCAAAAAAAAAAAAAAGGTAGTCAGTACAAGACATTACACAGAACAGGATACAAGTCATTCTCAATACAGTACAATAATACAATAGTAATATTACAAGTACAGAGAAAAATGCTCGAGTAGATGATATCACATAATACGATTCAGATTAGTTCAGAGTCCTGGGGACCACGGCCATCAAGCTGCCTCCCCCTATTGGCCATTTCACAGCTGAGTCAGCGCTGGGCCAGCCAATCTGATGAAAGGACTCCTCTATCCGACGATTTCAGTGATCCTCCATCAGAGATTACTTTTCCTGAGGCAGGCAGACAACTTGGCAGGTGGGCAGTGGCACTTAGTGCCACATTTGAGTACCGAGAAGAGTAACAGAATTTGTTACTCACCCTCACCTATTCTAACTATCATGTTACTTCTGTTTTAGTGCTAATGACTGACAACAGAGATGCAGTGTGTACAGTTAATCAGCAGCTCTAGTCAGGGTGTGCTAAACTGAAGTCGTGAGTCTTCAGTCGGGATTTAAAAGCTGAGACCAAAGGGGCATCTCTTATAGTAGCAGGCAGACCAGTCCACAGTTTAGGGGCCCTCTGTAACTAAAAGCTCAACCTCCCACTGTTATTTTATTAATACTTGGAATCCTAAGCAGACCAGCATCTTGAAATCTTAATGTGTGCTCAGATCTGTAAGTCATGATATGTTAAGACAAGTAAGCTGGATCTCAGCCATTTAAGGGTTTATATGTCAAAAGGAGGATTTGGAAATCTGTCCTAAACTTAACCAGGAGCCAGTGTAAGGATTTAATAGTGCCTTATCTATCTGTCTATCTATCTGTCTGTCTGTGTCATATAGTGCCTTTCATATCTATCTATATATCTGTCTGTCTGATAGACAGATATGTAAGGCACTATCTATCATATAGCACCTTTCATATCTCTCTGTTATTATATAGCACCTTTCATATCTATCCATCCATCTATCCATCCAAACCCTAGACAGTGGCTCTATGCTACTTCATTCCTACGTGGCTTACTTCACACCAGTGTTCAAATTATTTCTTGACCCTGACAGTCGTAGCTGTGCCCAGCTTCTCACATTTTCCAAGTGTCCCATCTTGCATGTGAACCTGATGATACTTCATCTAATGAGCTGGAACTACTGGGATTCTTTCTGGCTGCAGGACATAGCGCTGACATGAGTCTGCTTTACTCTGAATATCTATTAACTTGCCTACAGCAGCACCTCAGACCAGTATTTGAGGCAGGCCATCACTGTATTTTAGTTTTCAGAACTGACAGGATCTCAGGAGTCTGTGGTGCAGCTCAATGTTATTTCACGTCCAACCTCGGAGACCAGGTGCAGGTCCTGCTTGTAGTGCCAGTTACACAAGGAGTTCCTCAATCGTCTTTACCTGGCCTTTTCCCCTTTCTGTACCTTCATGCTTTCCCTTTGTCGTATTATTTGTGGCTTTGAATCGGTTGTCATTTGCATACAGATAACAGAATTATTTTAGTGTTTATAACTGCTGTTCCATGCTGCGTTGAGTACAACTTGTTCAGGCTTAACTGAAACAAAAGGCACTTGTTCTACTGGACGCTAAAGCCCAGCTTGTTCCATTCCTGACATGAGACTCTGTGTTCTTCACTGCAAGGTAAACATGTAGTGTCCTCTTTTCTTCTTTAAAATGAAGTAGTAACACGTAAAATATTTATATGGTCTGGATCTGAATTATTATCAGCAACCTCCTCGGTCAGAGAAATAAAGTCCCCCAGTCTGGCCCAGTGATGATATGTGTGGTTCAATATGTGTGTACTACCCGTCTAAGATGGGTTTAAATCTAAGCAGCCAACACACCGTGCAATGCATATGTCTCTGTTATGTGCCATTTGGTACAAGATTTGTAAAGGCAGTGTTAATATTTGTGATGAGCCATCTGTTGGAATGACAAATGCAATGCATAAGTCTCTGTTATACCAAGTCCTCCACAAGCCTCCTATACTCTGACTTATCTCCATTACCTATGATGGAGGAGTCATCCGAGAGATTCTGTAGATGGCCGGTGCTGGTATTGTGTTGGAAGTCTATTGTGTGGAGAGGAAATGGGAAGGGAGACAGGACAGCTTCCTGAGGTGCTCCAGTATTACACACCACCATTTCGGACACACAGTCAGCCGCTCAGCCTGACAAAATGCTGTCCGCTAGTCACGTAGTACATGTTCCCGGTGTTTGTGGGGGCATCAGGATGAATAGCCTTCAGCTTTGTCCCCTTTCGATGATGCTGAATGATGTTAAAGGGAATGGAAAAGTCAAAAGAACATCCTCCTGACTGTGGTGTCAGCTTTGTCCAGGTGGGAGTAGACCCTGTGGAGCACCTAGCTGTGTCTGATAAGCAAACTGTAGTGCATCCAGATGTTCTGAAACCAGCCTCTCAAGGGTCTTCTTGAAGAGCAACAGGCCTGAAATCCTTGGGATCCCTGGAATAGGGGAGGGTGATGTTTTTGTAGTAGTTAACAGTTCTTCTGATTTCAAGTTTCTAGCAAATTGAGAAAATAATGTCACCCTTATAATTAACTATCTCTAGGTTTCGTTTTTCCAAATCTTCACGTACACAATATTGTGTTTTTCACAAATCAACAACAACTGCCATTTAAATGACGCAGTTGCAGCATTTAAAAAACGTGATCGTAATCTGACATTTTCATTGGTAGGCGGTCTTTCCTCATTGGTCAGTGGAGTTGCTAGGTTTTTGTCTTACCTACCACTTTCTTCCATCGTGGTGTGACTGGAATGAAGACATATTTGGCCATCACCACTACCTTATAATATCAGTAAAGACCTGATAACTCCAAAAACAAAAATGCCAGTTACTAGGTTTTTTCATTGCATGTGAGACCTTAGCTTGATCATCTGATCGCGTGTGAAGAGTCAAGACATATTAAGGCAGAAAATGTGATGAGTGACGCTTCCCCTACAAATGAGCTCGTTCTAAAGTTGGCTGTCTGGATTTGCAAGATCAGGCGTCAAAGTAATGTGAAATGCCAGGTTTGCCAGATAGATAAATAGATGAAAAAGGCACTATATGATGGATAGATATGAAAGGTGCTATATAATAGATAGATAGATATGAAAGGCACTATATTATAGATAGATAGATAAATAGATGAAAAAAGGCACAAAATGTAGATAGATATGAAAGGTGCTATATAATAGATAGGTATGAAAGGCGCTATATAATAGATAGATAGATATGAGAGGCGCTATATAATAGATAGATAGATAGATTGCAGCACATGCAATTTATTTCAGCATTTAAAGCAGAAACAGTAGAATGGATCTAATTTCGACAAGACACAGGACGAAGATAAAGCCTGTCCACCACCGAGGATTCTCTTGGCCTCGTTCAGCATGCATCGCATAAGGGGCGCCCCCTAGTGTGTATCATGTTAGACGCAGTGATTACATTAGGAGCCGAGCGTGCCTTGTCTGGGGCCAGGAGAGGAATATGCTGGAGCAGTCCATCACACCTTCATACCCTGCAGTGGTGGTTAAGCTATGGCTGGGGAGAAGAACGAGCAAGACTGTCAGTAGCGGGTGGTTGGTGGGCTTTGAGAGCGCATTTGGAGGAGGTGCCACAGAGGGGCGGAACGATCAAAGTGCTTGTGTGAGGGACATTCAGAAAGTTTCCGTGCTGTTTTTTTCTTAACTCTATTAAGAATTTCACGAAGAAATGACATCACTTTTCTACATAGTCACCTTCCTTTGCGATGCAATTTGCTCAGTCACACGACACTCTCAGACACGACCAATTACTGCTCTTCCTGTCTTCACCATTTCCAACGAAAATATATAAGTGTGGAAACTTTTTGAACATCCCTCGTATTTAGGTGGATGGTCTTATAGAGTTATAGAGTGACATTTTGTGGGCAGCTTATCTGTTCATTAAGGGTCATCCAGTGGGCAGCAACTTCCAACTGTGATACCTGATTGACAGCAAGCTGCACGTGTTTAGAAGCTGCAATCAAATATACAGCACACACACTTGGGATGGTGGGGCAGTTGCTAACTATTACAATATTTTGTTAGGTAATCCACACCAGGGATTTCTCTACACCCATTAAATACCCCACAAGAAAAGCGGCGTCTCACCTCGCACAAATGACAACTGATCTCTAAATTATTTAACTAAATAATAAT
This sequence comes from Polypterus bichir lapradei, assembly GCA_026402145.1. Lineage (NCBI taxonomy): Eukaryota > Metazoa > Chordata > Cladistia > Polypteriformes > Polypteridae > Polypterus > Polypterus bichir. Next base: position 5,026,324 of record JANRMT010062814.1, read on the forward strand.
TGGAAACCTCCGTGAGCGACGACTCATCCCATGTTAGAAACAAAACGGGGCCATGACTACTTGTACTCGATCCACATTAATAAAAAAAAGAAAATCAGCCCCCCCACCCCAAAAAACTGTCATATATGTGAAGTGCAGTGAGTCTGAATATCGCTGTTTGTTTCAAGAGAAAGGTGTTTATACATTTATAGGAAATAAAAAAAAAAAAAACACACAGACTGCTTGGCTGCCTTTTGAAAATATGGATTGCATCCTTTCATTGAAGTGCCAATTACCTGATCCAGCACATTGTGCTTCATGACTTTAATTGGTTGTACAATTAAATTAATTATTATTGATTAAATATTAACTATTCCATTTATCCAGGTACTGTAGCTTTGTAGTGATTAGGTGATCTCACTGGTTAGTTATGTTATTTTCTTATTCAGCTCATCACATTGTCTTATTAACAGATACTGTTTCAAATAATCTAATTATTATGATTGTAGGAAATAATAATTGATTACTGCCACCTCTAATGATGCTACTAAGCAAAATAAATGCCAACAAATAAAGAAAATAATACCACTAGGAAAATTATAAATACAGTTGGGATGAAATAGTACAGATAGGAAATAAAAATGAATTACCACAACTAGACCAGTGTAAAAGAACAGTTGGGGATATACACACCTAATAACTATGTGGTAGACATTCATATATATAATATATATATATATATTCCTATATACAGACAAATGTGTTGCTCCCGTTAGAGCTCAGTGACAAAGTGCTGTATGCCTCCTAAATGTGATGAAATGAAAAGCAGTTGTCCCCTGTGTACCTTTGAGATGTCATCTTATAAAGCAAAGCAAGTGTGACAAGATATCACAAAGATCTTCTAAAGCACATTTGTTAGGACCCCTGGAAAAGATCCCAAATAATTGGATTTGAGTGATTTTTCAAAGTAGAGGAGCTGTTTTCTTGAGTTTGTAGCAAACACCATCAACAACAACAGCAGAAACTGCAGCAGCAGCCTCAGCAGTTTATTTCTTGTATTGCCAAAATCAGACAAGTCATGTGCAGATGCTGAGGATTTTGATGGCTCATCTATTTAAAATAACCAGCAGATCTATCTATCTATCTATCTATCTATCTATCTATCTATCTATCTATCTATCTATCTATCTATCTATCTATCT
>JANRMT010062814.1:5027514-5042137 GCA_026402145.1 Polypterus bichir lapradei
TCTATCTATCTATCTATCTATCTATCTATCTATCTATCTATCTATCTGTGTGTCTGTCTGTCTATACTTTTTTATATAGTGACGTTTTCTTTCTATCTATCTATCTATCTATCTATCTATCTATCTATCTATCTATCTATCTATCTATCTATCTATCTATCTGTCTGTCTGTACATTTTTTTATATAGTGACGTTTCATATCTGTCTATCTGTCTATCTATCTATACTTTTTTATATAGTGACATTTCATATCTAGCTATCTGTCTGTCTGTCTGTACATTTTTTTTTATATAGTGACGTTTCATATCTCTGTCTGTACATTTTTTATATAGTGACGTTTCATATCTATTTATCTGTCTGTCTGTCTGTCAGTCTATACATTTTTTTATATAGTGACGTTTCATATCTATCTATCTATTGATCGATCGATCATTTGTGTTTGTTGTTGCCATAGCCACCACTACAGCCATTCCCATAATAATAAAGTTTAAAAAGCACATACAAATATACATGTAACATCCACAATTGCGAATCTGATGTTGAATATATTCAAAGATGTATTAATCTTTATTTTTAATATTCAACCTTTATTTTTGGCTGTTTTGAAAGCCCTTGAGTGAATGTCGAGGTGGTGTTACTCTTCTACAAGTACTTGGGGGTCCACACCAATGACAGGCTGGACTGGTCTGATAACACAGAGGAGGTAGAGTAGAAAGGGCCGAGCACAGCAGACACTTTTTATTTTCGTAGGAGATGGCGCTCCTTTCATGTGGGAAGTGCCGTCCTTCACATCTTCTACAACTCACTGAGTCAACAAGCTAATGAAACGGGCAGACTCAGTTATTGAACGCACTCTGGGCCCACCGGAGGTTGTAGAGGAAGAGAAAATGAAGACAAAACAGAGTGTTCTTGTGAACAATGCTACACATTGTCTCTCTGTGACACACTAACACCGAGGACTTCCAGCTGTGAATCATTCAGCAGAAGTGTGTCAAGATGCGTTACGGGGGCTCCTTTACACCAACAGCAATCCTGGGACGGGCGCTGCCAAGTCAGAAGTTTTCTTTCTTTCTATCAAGTGCACAGACTCCCTCGGTCGCGCCTGGGACAGTGGCAGGTGGGCAGTTTGGCTGGGGTGGTACACCTGTCACACCATAACACAGATGTCCTAAAGTGAGCTCTGGGAGGAAAGAAACATCCCATGGAGCAGAAGGTCAAAAGCTCTGTTTGCCTGCTTTACTTTTCTGCACTCAGTATGCATCTGTTGCTTTGAGTTGATTCCATGTTGAAGTGCAGCTGAAATCCTTTCCATTTTCTTCTTGAAACATACGAGAAAAGCAAAGCTGCACTGCAGCTTAAAAAAATGAGTGTAACTTGTGTAAGAGTGTAGCTAAACAGCGGTCTATCATGTGCATAGTCTGATATAGTGAAGGCCAGGTTGTGACAGCAGAGAGGTGTAGCGGCCGTTTGAGAATGTGCCTGTACGGCAGCGGAGTGCGAGATTTCGAGTGGAGCGTAACATAGCAGAACAAACACATACTGGCCGTTATGGAGGCCAGACAGGTGGGCTGTTTCACTGGCCTTTCGGGTGTACAGTTGAATTCAGAAGTTTCCATACACTTCAGATGAACTGTTTAAACTTCACATTCTAATCCCTCTATACTAACAAACTATAAATTCGGCATATCGTTTAAGACGTCTACTTTCTGCAGGGCAAGAGGAATTTTTTCCAACAATGTCCACAGACGTCTGAGTGTTTCACTTTTTATTGACCGTATCACAATCCCTGTGGGTCACAAGTTTCCATACACTTTGTTCCTATTTGGCAGCATTGCCTTTAAATTTTTTAACTTCAGCCAGACGTTTTGGGTCGCCTTCCAGAAGCTTCTTACAGTAAGGTGCTGGCATTTGTGGCCCATTCCTCCCGACAGAACTGGTGTAACTGGGACAGGTTTGTTGGCCTCATCGCTCGCACACGCTTTTTTAGTTTGATTGAGGTCAGGGCTTAGTGATGGCTGCTCTAATATCTTGACCTTGTGGCCCTTAAGCCATTTTGTCACAGCATTGGAGGTCTGCTGGGGGTCCTTTGTCCATTTGGACGACCCATTTGCGACTGAACGTCAACTTTCTTGCTGAGTTCTTGATATTTTGCTTCAGTATTTCCTTCCTCATGATGCCATCTATTTAGTGAAGTGCACCAGTCCCTCCTTCAGCCCCCACAACATGATGCTCCTACCCCCTGCTTGATGGTTGTGATGGTGTTCTTTGGCTTGCAGGCCTCACCCCTTTTCCTCCAAACATAACGACCGTCATTCTGGTGAAACAGTTCACTCGGGTTCATCACACCTGAGGACATTTCTCCAGAAGGTCAGCTCTTTGTCCCCATGTGCCATTGCAAACTGCAGGCTGGCGTTTTAATGGTGGCTTCTGCCTTGCTGAGCAGCCTTTAAGGCGATGTCGGACTCGTTTTACTGTGGATATCGAGACTCGCCTGCCTGTGTCCTCCAGCATCTTCACTGCTCTTCTGGGATTGATTTGCACTTTTCATGCCAAAGCCCCTTCTTCTCTAGGAGACACAATGCGTCTCCTTCTTGAGCGGTGTGACGGCTGGGTGGTCCCATGGAATTTATACTTGCATCTTATCGTTTGTACAGATACACGTGGAACCTTCAGGGTTTGGAAATTGTTCCTGTAGCTGCGTTTTTCCAAAATTACCAAAGTTTAGCAGCTCTAACTCAAAAAATGGGATTTAAGAAAAGCCTGACGCGTAGAAATGATGAGTTTGATGATATGCCCAATTTATAGTTTGTTAATCTACAATCTGTGTTGGGGCGTTTAAGGTGACTTCTTTAAAACTCACTTTAAGTTTATGGAATCTTCAAGTGTACACCGCTATGCGGCTGGGCCAAAAACTGACTCACTGCATTCAAAGGGTTAAAAAAAAGAAAATGACGAGACTTGGATGTGCGCGATTGACTCCGACGGAGAATAAGCCGCGATATGTCGAGTTTGCTTAGCCCTACTGTCTACTGGAAGGTGTTTGAATCCCCGTTGTTCTTGTCGTTGTTGATTCATACCTCAAACTACTGAGGAGCTCATGAAGACAATGCCTGCCAGACTGCTGTGGCCTTGACGCTTACACTATGGAGCTGCGCTTTTCTTTTTCTTTTCACAGCTTATCATTATTTACTTAGGTGTGTTTTTTTTTTTTTTTTTTTTATTCTTCACACCATGTCAAGGAGTGAATTGATCTCGAAAGAACTAATTGGCTATTGTGAAGCCCGCAGTCTGGACCAAGATTTCAGTTTCAATTAGAGCCAATTAACATACATCACGATCCCCCCTTCTGAGGCCACTCAGGCTGTTAAATAGTGAAGCAGTTATCATCAATACAGGCTGATCGCCTCCAAGCCACGCCGCATTGATGCAGTCATTCATGCAGAAGGAGCCCCGACCGAATATTGAGTGCCTACATGGACATACTTTTCAGTAGGCCAACATTTCTCTCTATTATAATAAAAAAAGTCCTGAGACGAGACTTTTTCAGAGAGATACTTTCACGTCCTGCGAGATGAGACTTTGTGCCAAGAGATTTAACCACACCTGGGGTCGGAAATTAAAGACTAAGAGTAGAAGACAAAGTAGAATGTCGTAAAGAATTCAAAAATGTTTTCGCGGTACACATGCAGAGCAAATTAGAGATAATGGTAGTATAAAAATTTGAAAGTCTCATAAAGGATAGCAAAGATCACATTAGCGCAAACAAACGGAAATTATTACTCGGTGAAATAACAGAACAGTGAAAAGAGATCGAATATATTGTTCTGATTTAAACTTTAAGTCGGAGACTTGTAGATCATCTAATTTGTGTTGCCATATTGGAAAAGTAGTGTTTCTTCCCAATAAAGATACGTATCCGTGAGAATTAAAAGAGTTGTTGTTTGGTGAAAGTGAAATCCCGCGAGAGAAAATTTCAAGCCCTGCGAAACAAGACTTTATGCAAAGAGATTTGGAAAAGTCCTGCCCACATTTAAAAAAAATATACAACCAGGCTCACAGTTCAATCATTTTTCATTTGTGTGGATGCTATTGTCAGATGCAGTTCATATAGAGAGAAAGAAACGATATTCACTCACGGGCAGTTAGACGTTGCGTTGTCACGATGTAATTCCAAACACGGAATCAAAATTCAATGCGATAGACCAGGCATGTCAAACACACGGCCCCCGGGCCACATGCAGCCCGCAGCAGAAATCTGTGCGGCCCGCATGATAGATCCTAGTTAGCACTGAACTTGTACAAAATGATTACTGTCGTTTGTGAATTAATCTTTCTGCATCTTCGGCGTTACTTATTGACTTTTCTTACTTCTGCCTTCTGACTAAAGCACATTTTCCCATGGCATTACGGTACCAGAAGCGTCATCTGCTAGTGTAGCCACGAGCCTTGACTAAAGTTAATGAGCTGCAACGTCACAACTGAAGTGCTAAGCTGTAGCAGGGGCGGCTTTAGGCATGTGCAAACTGTCCACCTGCACAGGGCCGCCACGCCAATTTATATTGAATATAAAACAGAAAGAGAAAATAACGACACAGCTGACGGCAATGTGGCCGAAAAACATTGTGTTTCTTGTTAATTAGTACGCTGTATTTACTAATGTCGCTCGAGTCGGAGCAGTAAACTATATGTTGTATTATAACGTTCTGCTGTAATGAGAATATCATGGGCCAACACTTGGTTTTCAAGTTACGGACACGCGCATATAGAAGCGTGTCATGAGCACGAGGCGGCTATGCAGTGTCCGCAATGGACGTGGCCATCCGCCGTGCATAAGATACCATATTGACATTGAGGGGCGAAGGGGCCACCGATTCTTTCTCTGCCCAGGGCCGCCACGAGCCTAGAGCTGCCCCTGCTAGGCTACACTACTGGCTGGGCTGCTGAGACTGGCCACTGGGCAGAACTGACCATCATGAGTAGTAATAGCTCGCATATTTTCACGTTTTTTTGCTCTAGTTTTATGTAATTTTGTGCTAGTATTGTAACGAACAGTTAGTGCAGACTACAGCTGAAGATCTGAAGTGGATGCGAGAAGTTGGTGAGTTGTTCATTAACATATTTTTGTGATTTTGAGTTTGTAAAATTAGTGTAGGTCAGGTGGCTTTTTGCATATCGGCTTATTTTACAATATAAACTTTGAAGTAAGCTCAGTAAAGTAAAATTTTATTTTTGGAGGATTTGTTTTCCAACTTGAATTACTGAATTCAGTGAGTGTTTTCGTGATTTCAGTTCACACGAGCAGGACTTTGCTCTGTTCCCTGACAACGTTGAGAATGCGCCTGAGAATATCCAAATGGAACTGATTGAAGTGCAGTCAGATTCTATTCTGAAGGCAAAATACAACAAAGTTGGTGTGCCAGGCTTGTATGTGCAGATCCGTAAGCTGGCATCGAGAGTACTGTCTATGTTTGGAAGCACTTACCTTTGTGAGCAACTGTTATTGTTAATGAAAGCTACCAAAACCCAACATTGCTGGAGACTTACTGTCGAGCACCTGTCATCCCTCATAAAAGTTGCAGCTGCGCAAGATTTCAAGCCTGATATTTACGAACTGGTTACTAACAAGAGATGCCAAGTGTCGGGACAAAAGAAATCGATCTCACACTGTAAGACTCCTACATAAGCAATGAATATACAGTAATCCCTCCTCGATCGCGGGGGTTGCGTTCCAGACCCCCCCATGATAGGCGAAAATCCGTGAAGTAGAAACCATATGTTTGTATGGTTATTTTTATATATTTTAAGCCCTTATAAACTCTCCCGCACTGTTTATAAATATTCCCTGCAGAGTTATACAGCATAATCCCTTTGTATTCTCTTAGATATTAGGTAAGATTCATTGAAATTATGTATATAAACACACTGTTTATATACAGTAAAACCTAAATATTATTTTAAAGATATTGAGTGTCTCCGATATTACATATGTTACAGCCATTACGATAGACAGGCCACCAGCAATAAATACGTACAATGCAAGAAAATAGTATACAGTAAATGTGTGTACTGTGACACTAAACGTACGTACATGTACTAAGCACTGTAAGAAGAAAATTAATTATGGTTACTCACCAACAATGACACGATGACTTGTCCGATAACAATGAGTTTAATTTTACTGCACAACAAAGGAGAGCGTTACAGCCCTTGTAAAGGAGCCACTTCAGGCGATTGTGTAGCACTGCCGTTGTTCTTCTTCTGGCAGTCTTCAATCCAAATCCCTAAAGCAGATTCCATCCAGACTACTGCCTTATTACATCCACTTACAACTCGATTTGCACCCTGGTTAAAAGGACACTGCAGCCGTAGATCTTATATTCCTTTCCTACTTTTTAAATAAAAAGAATCGTAGCCTTCAACAAATCCAAATCGTTTACCTTTTCGGCAATCGTTAACATCTTCTTCTTGCGCTTGGGCACGGCCCCTGAAGCAGTAGCAGATTGTTTTGGAGCCATAATGAAGGGCTTGACTATGCACAAAGATAAACACTAAAGAGCACAACTCTTTACACAGCGAAACACGTTGATACTGAATGAGCGAGATGAGACTTCCTGGTTAACACTGCATTCAGCACGCAGGAGCTCAACTACGTGCTCTGATTGGTTAGCTTCTCAGTCAGGAGAACTTAACTGCGTGCTCTGATTGGTTAGCTTCTCAGCCATCCGCCAATAGCGTCCCTTGTATGAAATCAACTGGGCAAACCAACTGAGGAAGCATGTACAGGAAGTAAAAAGACACATTGTCCGCAGAACCCGCGAAACAGCGAAAAATCCGCGTTATATATTTAGTTATGCTTTCATATAAAATTCGCGATAGAGTGAAGCCGCAAAAGTCAAAGCGCGATATAGCGAGGGATTACTGTAATATAATAATATAAGGACCTAGCTAAGACTCTAATTGAATGCTGTTGTATGGAGATTGTATGGAAATAAATTGCTTTTCTTTAAACTTTAAGTGTTACATTTTTTAAAGTTTTCAGTATTGCAAAGAAAGCTACAGTAACTTTGTATAATAGTATAGTAGTATTTGTTACAGTGCGGCCCGCTGACGCACACATGGCAGTCGACCGGCCCACCAATGGTAGTGAGTTTGAAATGCCTGCGATAGACGACAAGGTAAAAGCGAACAGAAATCAAATATATGGACATCGGTGATATGACAGACGTATGTACTGTAGATATTGTAAGGCTTTAAAGTTTAAGTCGGAGACTTGTAGATTGTCTAATTCGTGTTGCCATCAGGGAAAAGTAGTGTTGCCTCCCAATGAAGAGGCGTATCTGTGAGAATTAAAAGGTTTGGTGAAAGTGAAATCCACAAACGTGAGCGTCAGAGACGTAAAGTGGTTGGCGTGTAGCGCAGGCCAGGTTGGGGTTGGCGAGCGAAGTGAGCAGGGGGAGAAGCCCCTTAGTCTGTATTAGAAATCTTTTTTTTTTTTTTTTATTGGTCTTATGTAATATTCTAATTTTCTGAGATACTGATTTTTGAGTTTCCATTACCTGTAGCCCATAATCAGCAAAATGAAAAGAAATAAACGCTTGAAATGTATCACTCTGTGTGTAATGAATCTATATAATATACGAGTTTCACTTTCTGAATCGAATTACTGAAATAAATGAACTTTTCGATGATATTGTAATTTATTGAGATGCACTTGTATTCCTGTTTAAAATGAGTTGTGCGGCTCTGACTGCTTTTTCCTTCTTTGTAGTTTGGTGTCGTTTCCTCACTCCGTGACAAACACCTTTGTGATCCGCTAGCACAGAATGGTTTCTCCTTTGACGCAGCGCATTTTAGCAGAGCGTTTGTGGCTCCTCTTTGATGCAGTTGAGTGGCAGCTCTCTAATTCTGACAAGAAGCCAAGAATCAGGGGGTTTATATTTTGCTCCTTTCATCACTTAATTCTCTGTCTTCATGAAGGCCGGTTAAGTTACTTATTAATTTTTTTCCCCCCACCAAAATACTTGCATCAAACAGCACACCTCAGTCACACTTGTATTGCACTTCAGAAGATGAAGTTTTTAAATGTATTCTTTTTATTTTTAACAAGTGGTAACCGGATGAGAGATGAGCGCTCTTATCACCGGTGCTTTGATATTGCCTTCTCTCTCAGGCTCTTAAATGCTTCTAAAGTCTAATGTCACTTATTTGTCCTTGGAGAAATCTGCACTTGTGCCTTTTGATGCTTGTTTGCTTTGACTTAAGATAAAAGTGACTGTGACAGAGAAATTATTAAAAAAATATGTGAAGATATGTCTATTTTATTGGGCTTTCTTTCATCTTTATTCAGGTGTATTAGGCAGTCATACCCAGTCAGATAACCGTGGTGTTCTCCTGAGCCAGCATGAGGGTGGCGTCATGTCGTATCATGGAAGAAATTACTTTAAAAGAATAGCAGTGTCAGCATCGGCATGCAACTTGACTGTCAACGATTATTGGTGCCAAAATGAAACGCAATCTAATGTGTTAACTACGCTGAAATGCAGGACATATGCCACTGGTCAAAAGTTTTATATATCACCTCAGTTTTTCTTCAGCTTTAATTACTTGAAATGCAATGAATGACCAAAGATGTTAAAAAGGTGAGCAGTAAACTGCCAGAAGTTTAAACTTAAAGTTTAGATAAGCAAAAACTAAAAAAAAAAGGACATTGCAGAATATTACAAAAGGGCCTTCTTTATGGAACAACTAATTGGCTACAGCCTATCGATGTTCTGCAGCAATTCACGTCAATGAAGTCTTGAAAGTTGAAACAATTCGCACAGGTGTCCTAACTTCTTTTGATTACTTAAAAATCCTCAGTCTGTTTGTCTTAAATCAGAGTTGGAACAGAATGTGTTGCTACACCCTCTGAAGCACAGTACAATACAATTCATTTTTATGTAGGCCAAAAATTCACACAAGAAGTGCTGCAATGGGCTTTAACAGACCCAGCCCCCCAAAGCCTTGACTCTCTAAGAAGACAAGGAAAAACTCCCAAAAAAAACCTTGTAGGGGAAAAAATGGACGAAACCTTGGGAAAGGCAGTTCAAAGAGAGACCCCTTCCCAGGTAGGTTGGGCATGCAGTGGGTGTCAAAAAGAAAGGGGGTCAGTACCACTGGCCTAGAACAAATAAACAAAGCCAAATAAAATAATAAGTCATCCATCCATCCATTATCCAACCCGCTATATCCTAACCACAGGGTCACGGGGAGTCTGCTGGAGCCAACCCCAGCCAACACAGGGTGCAAGGCAGGAAACAAACTCCAGGCAGGGCACCACACACACACACACACCAGGCACACACTAGGGACAATTTAAAATCGCCAATGCACATAACCTGCATGTCTTTGGACTGTGGGAGGAAACCAGAGTACCCAATAATAAGTCAAGGAATCATTAAATGTACAAAACGTTATTCATATTTTGGATTCATCTAAGCAGCCTGCACCTTTTGCTGATATAACAGCCAAACTGTGGTAACCCTTTGGATTCAGAATGCCAGTCACTCTGTGCAGGTCACCAACTCTGCCCTCAAGCACAAGAACCTCAGACCACCACACTTCCTCCTCCATGTTTGACAAGTCAGTGTCACACACTGAGGGACCATCCTGTCACCAACATGAATCCTTTAATCAAAAGGGTTACCACAGTTTGAATGTTAAATGTTTTAGGGAGGCTTGAAAAACACAATGGAGCTTACTTCAGGTTGGGTTCCAGATCCAGTATGAAACGTCATCCTCTGATGACCATCTGGTTTTATAGGGTCCCAACCAGAAGTGGCAGAGCCAGCTCTGGGCGTAGCAGTTGGGGTAGTTGCCCTAACTTGATGGTTTTGTTGGAGCTATGGGTTCAAAAAGGAGAGATGGTTAGCATGAGTGCCCCCTCGTGTCTCTGAGTGTTACTGCTTACCTCAGCCATGAAGATGATCCCCCAGGAGCTCGTGTGTGACACCAGTTAATAGCAATTCCAAAACTGCAAGTGTGAGGATACTGTAGTGGCGCTGCTGCACATAGACATCACCAGGGCCGACATCACCAGGGAAGCGCACCAGCTGCTGCGTTCAGAGATGGGCTCTGTGCGGCTCACTAGACGGAGCTCTCCATTTAGCAACAATACAAAAGCAACAACAGAAAGCTTAGCATTTATAGTTATAGTAAAATACAAATGCAGGGTTAGTTCTATTAGAATAAACTCTGTTTTAACATTTTTTTTATCTCATCCTGGCCAATTTCTTATAGAACTAAAATTAAATAAAAACCTTGTTTTTTTTATCTGCAAAATTCATTGCAACAAAGTCATTATTCATACAAATAACAGAAAAACATGCATATTTTTTCAGTTCTGGAGCTCAGCTGTAAAGCCAATTAGATTGCGTGTTTATGTCACTTGGTTTACTTGATAGTCGTCGCAGTCTTGGAGTGGGGCGGAGCTCCAGAAGGACTTCTGCAGACACTGTGGGCGGATCAAGGGGCGGGCTAGCTGTCAATCAAATTTGACTTCAGCCGTACATGTGGAGCTCTGGAGGTTCAGCGCTGCTCGACTCTGTCACTTATTTCTGGGTTTCTCGAGCTGTGGTTTGACTTCGCTTAGCATGTTGTTCAGATTGAGAATTCATTTTTGGCTCGCTCTTCAGCAATAGTGCTGACTGCGGCGCTTCTTTTGTGTTTATGCTAATGAAAAAGTTTCCAGCATGTTCCAAGCAAAATGACACCTTTTATTGGCTAACTAAAAAGATTACAATATGCAAGCTTTCGAGGCAACTCAGGCCCCTTCTTCAGGCAAGATGTAATAATCGAAAGCTTGCATATTGTAATCTTTTTAGTTAGCCAATAAAAGGTGTCATTTTGCTTGGCTCTTCTCTACATTCGTAATGGCTAACACGGTACAACACCCTAGTACTACAGCATGTTCCATGAATTTACCGAGATTTTAGCCTATAAACACCAGCACATCATCTTTTAATAAAAAGAAAAGAAAAGAAAGAAAATGTGCTGCTTTTGAATGCGTCTTTGCATTTTGTGCTCGCAAATTTTGTGCTCTTATTTACAAACGTGACCACAAAACTTTTTATGATCTTTTTATGTAAAACTCTTTCAGGTTAAAAAACAAATAAAAGGGTAACTCACAAAAGAACAGATGGCAGCCAGAGACACCCGGTCAGTCCATTTGGTAATGTCACCCTTGCCCTTAAGGGGCGTGTGGTGTGGACACTGAGGGCCACCATTTATGTAATTCATGCGGTGCATACTCCGGTCACCTAGGGGGACAGCCCCGCCCCACAGACCTCGAAGTCTAATTATACAAACTAAATGCTTTGGACACCGAGGGGCGCAGTTTATGTAAGTGCAGCAATTTACAGAAAATGTTTGAACTTCCTGCTGCCATTAAGAAGAAAACAGATGTTGCCATCGAGGTGGGTCTGTGTCAACTGTACGTGCCGAAAGAACACCGTATGTTCTAATTCCGTTATTACGAAATCCCTGGTATAAAAAGTTATTTTTTCAGTCCCGAGCACTTTGTTATAACGGAAGTTGATGTTTATTTCTTATTAATGTCGAAAACCGTGGTATGCTTTACTGAATACAGAATAGGAGAAGATAAAACAAAGAGCAGTTAATTAAATCAAATTAATGAGAGGGGTAAAAGGTTCACTGGTTGGGAAAATGATGGGGGAAAAAAACTGCAGCCACTGGGGGGGGCGCTGAGACTGAGTTTGAGAACCACTGACTTATCTCTCTATTATAAAAGAAAATCTTGAGACAAGACTTTTGCCAAAAGATTTTTTCAAGTCCCACCCTCTTCTCAACCATTTCCGGTTCACGGCCCACGTGTGAATGCTTTTGTCGTCACAGTTCCTGCGCTGTCAGCTCTTATAAATTTTTATGTTTTCCTTACTTTAAGTTTCCAGTAAAAGAAGACATATTATGTCCAAATCTTATTGAAGACTTTCATCCCGAAGGGTTATCAACAGAAGAAATAAGTACACGGGCAATCCTAGCACCGAGAAACGATGAAGTCAAACAAATTGTCGATTGGTTACATGTCAAATTGGTTAACTCCGTATCAATAGACTATACTGAAAAAGTTGGTGGTAATGGTGTGTAAGATGAAAACATCAACTTACAATATCATGACGAATATCTACAACCGTTAACACCGTCGGGTCTTCCACTGGCCGAATTACTGTTGAAAGAAGGATGTATCGTAATGTTATTGCGTAATTTATATCTGAGTGATGATATGCAATAGGACAAGATTAGTTGTATTCAAAATTGGTCGAACAATTCTGACCTGTAAAATTTTAACAGCCAACAAGAAAGGTAATGTAGTTCATCTAACATGAGACACCAAAGGAGATCCCGATATGCCTTTCATATTAAAACATTTACAGTTTCCCGTTAGCATAGCTTTTGCAAAGACAATTAACAAATCACAGGGACAAACATTCGAAAAAGTCGGTTTATTAGAGAGAAAGAAACGATATCCACTCATGGGCAGTTATATGTTGCGTTGTCACGATGTAAAGCCAAACACGGAATCAAAATTCAGTGCGATTTTGAAGAAATAGTAATTCCAACTATTGTTTTTACAGAAGTTTTACAGTAAAAGTGTAACTTTTAAAAGTATTTGCATGTTAATCTCAAAGCCAAACAGAACAAAATTATATAATGCAATGAATACATCGAACACAACATGAAACATAGTTTTCTTTCAATTTATTACATTTGACTATTTTTACTATGGTTAATTACCCACTGTAATGTAAAATAGTTCTATTATGCATATGTAACAATTCCCATGAAAATAACAATCTGTTTAAATTGTACATCCGCATACTTGAGTGGAAGATCCGTGAAGTGGCTAGCACGTAGCGCCCGTCCGGGGGTTGGCAGGTGAAGCGAGCAGGGGGCAGAGCACCCTAGTTCAAAAATATATAAAAGTGAGGGGAGAACCCAAGGCATGTAAAACCGGGTTACAATTTTAATATCGCAATCCCTGGTAAGTCGTGTTCTGAAATGTCGGTGGCTTGACAATAGCTGCTCTTCGCTCCGAGTGAACTTGGTCTTCAGGAGCAGCTCGTGCATTTTAGAGGCGAAAGCTATGAGCAAAGCGAGCGACTCTCACAGGAAGACAAAGAGCTCCCCCAGGAAGCCGTGCTCTTCACATGGATGCTTTGCCATAACTTCATGCTGTGGCTCATCAATTTTATCCCCCTGCAGTTAATGCTGTCCTGCACATCCCCTTTATTTTTAAAAATCTGCACCAGTACACCACTTCTCCACTCCTCAGGCATAATCTCACTTTCAAGGACTCAACACTGAACCTCTGAAACACTTCAACAATGGCAGATTCCAAACCCTCTCTTCGTCCCCTTTAAGGGCCAAACCGCTGAATACAGAACACAGCCAGCTCTCCCACACATTGCTGTCTTTGAAAGGATTTTGAGCAGATACACCTGGTAGGGACTGGCTCTCCTCGAACAGCTCGGACTAAATACTCTAACAGAGGCCGACGGCCTCCTCCTCTGGGATGACTCACAGCCTTCTGCTCCTGGGTCGCTACCATGGAAGGGATTTAACTTGGGTAAGCACACCACGTTCTGCTAATACTTCATGAGCAGGCTAGATTTGCTGCAGTTCCAGTGACACAATACCCAAACTTTATTTCAGTCTACACTTTTTATTTATTATTATACCAACAGCAATACGCCTGTATAGCGCCTCACGGGGACTGGGACAGACATGTCGGAACTTTACTTTCTTTTTAATTTTCTTTTTTTATAGTCATTCTGGTGTGTGGTGTGATGTCATATGAGCTCCTTATAATCTGGATGACTGTCTTTATAAATTGTGCCATTACTAGAAAGTGACTGCCCTATAAAGTTATGCAGTATTTAGTCTATAATGACAGAAAAGCCAAGTTAGCGAGGGTCCTTCAGAGCCAGAATACAAAGTGCTGTGTTACGGTGAAACTCCAGACGTCTTCCAGGCTATTTTTAAACTTGTGTACCGAGTTCCAAAATAGAGAAGCTGAATTGAGGAAAGAGTTTGGTTTAAATTTAGAATTGGCTCCTGAATTAAATCTCGTCTGAAACAAAACAAAAAACAAACAAAAAAAAAAAGGCAGCTTATTCGGCCGTCCTCAGGAGGGTCTGAAGTGTCCATTATGGAGGGAGTTCCCAAACCAATGAGAAAATCACAAAGCCTGCAGTTTTCATTATATGTTAAACCCAAGGGAGAAAAAAAATCCCAGTGTGTTTTTATTGGAGATGAATTTGACATTTTTGCCTTCAGTTATTTCAAATGAGTACTGGGAGTTTTGGTAGGTTTACACTGAGTCCTGACCGTTGTTTTTCTCATTTCTCTCTAAAATGTAAAGCTGCCGAGTCCCAGACATCAAACTTTAGTTAGTGGAGAACTTTTGCTTGAAATCTTTGGTGAGCCTCGCTGACTTTTCAGTTGTGGGACACGGGACGCCTTTCATATCTATCTATCTATCTATCTATCTATCTATCTATCTATCTATCTATCTATCTATCTATCTATCTATCTATCTATCTATCTATCTATCTATCTATCTGTC
>JANRMT010062814.1:5054458-5093313 GCA_026402145.1 Polypterus bichir lapradei
GGGGGGGGGGGGTAATGAGGTGGGTTTAGGAGGGTGTTGGTCGTAAAGTTCTATTTATTATGAGGATATTCGTCGTCTTAAGTTTGCATATGCTGGGTTCATGTCCAAATGTCTGTTAATGGCGTTTTTGTTTGATATATTCGGTCCCGTGTGTGAAATCGAGGTGTGAGTTTTGACTTTGAGCTTACATTTCACAGACAGATAAATGGTGTTGTAAAGAGCTTAAAGCCACGTCAAGCCTTTTTTGTCATATAGTGACATGTGAAAGCTTATTGATGCTTTTGTTTCCTCACGCCCGGATTACTGCCATTGTCTCTACATGCTGGTGTCTCTCAGTCGCCTTTGTCTCACCTCCAGTTGGGTTGTGTTGACTGGCACCAAAAATGAAGAGTGCATATCTGGGGAATAGAGACTTTTGAGCCACTGAAAATCTGACAGAGTAAATAAGGGTGCAAATAAACGTGTCTCTTAGCTCTTATTTTGACTTTGCTGCTTATGGAAGTGAAGTAGCTAACAGTTACACTAGCTGACTTAAAACGGATTTTGTGAAGTTGGGGAACACAGAGTTTCAAATCCTGACTGTAAGTGGATGGAGATGTTTGGCTTCAACTGTATATATTCTCTCACACAAACACACATTAGTGCTCAAAAGTTTGGAATCTCGCAGAAATGTTTGCGTTTTTGAAATTAGGTGATGCCTTTTATTCGCTGTATTGTTACACTGATATACTGTACAGATATTTTTGCTGTGGCTGATCATTCATCCTAACCTGAGCTGAACCTAACGAGTAGGTCACAAATTATGGAAGCATGTCTTCAATAAGGCTTACCATACAAATTTAGAACCAATTCACTGATTGGTCACATAAGAGATTAACTGAGTGTACCTCATTTAAAATAGTCGTCATGACACCAGGCACAAAAAGCACTAAAATGATGAGCAGACATTTCCGTTGCTGTCTGAATTAATAAAGCAGCTGCTCCATGTGAGGACTGAGGCCTTGGGGTCACATTGGCAGGGCTATTAAATCCTCTGCCTGCTCTCGATAATAACAGAGAATGGTTTTCTTTATGAGCCATTATACTGCTCATGTGACGCTAAATAGATTTAGGAAATAGAGCCGTAGTAAAGGGTGTGACCTCGTCCATAAGCACACAGGGCAGGCCAGGAATCAAAAAGTCCCAGTTAATGGAATCAAATAAACCTTCAGGTGTTAGTGGTGACTGGCGACTATTTAGTTATTTAAAAAAAAAAGATGATGAGAAATTGAAGCACGGGAGACACTTGGGTCTGTCAAGCACTAAAAAGTGTCTCACTTTTTTGTCTTGAAAAGTAACATATTTATTAAATCTCATTTTTCTACTGTAAAACGAGCAAAACACTAAAACTGCAAAGTGAGAAGTATGGAAAGTATAATAATGATACAGATAACAATAATGAATAATAATAATAGAAAAGTCACAGAAATCTTTAAAAAATCTAATTGTTTACAAAGCAGCAATTTCAAATTTGTCTTTATCTTTTCTTTTTCCAATTAAAAGTGTAAGCTGCTGTATTTTAAACAAGCGCAGTGTCCATTTTAATGTACTGGACAAAATAAAATTCCTTTAAGTAGCCTTTCTTGCTGTGTGTCTAATGGCAAACAGGACAACTTCTCCGATTGCTTTCTTTTTCACTTTATTACTCCATTTTCTTCAACGTAAAGGCTAATATACCAGTCACCTGTCGCTCACTGATAAAGCAAGCCTCCACTCGCTGCTCTTTGTTTACACTGCAGGAAGTTTGCTCGACTTTCTCGTATACTCAGATATGGGGATGGATATTTGAGGAGTAAACCTCACCATTTTAGGCCATTCATTGTGTTTCAACTCACTACATTTGAAGAAAAACTAAAAACACTGAGGTTTTGTAAAGCTTTTGACCGGTTAGTGGAATAGATGCAGACATGAAAGACACTATATGATAGCTAAATTTATGCACTCTATAATAGCTAGATAGATATGAAAGACACTGTATGATAGATTGATCTGAAAAGCAGTATATAATGATTGACTGATACATAGATAGGAAAGAGACTTTATGATAGATTGATCGATATTAATTTTAATGTAGTTGGCAGGATAGATAGGAATGGCACTATTTATTAAATAGACTGAGCGAGTAATCAAACAAATAAACTTTTATTTGTCCCCATGGGAATATAAGGGTCATTCTGGGAATGTTATACTGTATATGGGGTCACCTGCAGTGTTGTGCATGAACAAGTTCTGAAGAGCGCCCTTCGTTGAACAAGCTCATTTTTCTAAAATGTGAACGTAACGTATTTGTAAGTGGAGAACTTTTATGTGACATGCTGGATCTGGTCTAGGTCCAGATGAAATTTTTCACCTTAGCATGCAATGTAAGGGTGGAGCGGAATCCGGTTTTCAGATAAGCACAAATAGAGTATTTTTACGAATATTTATTTTGTGCAGATGTTTTGCCATTTATTTGTATTCAGAAAAAATAACATCAAATCGGCACTGTCTGTGTCTGCCTGCTTGTGCTTAGCTGCACCCCCGCTGACACGAGCACACGGTGAAGCTCCGCTTTCGATTTTAAGAAAACGTTGTTCTTTGCGAGGCCACTTTATAATTTTTCCCCATTGGACATGCAACATGTGACATGAATTTTGACCGGCAGCGTAATTGGTTAGTTCACCTATACACGCTGGTGCCACAGTCACATGTTGGAAATAGAGCGGTCATTTATACATATACTGTTTTAATTTATACGCATCTGTTTAATTTCTCTTTTGACCAGGAGGATATTAGCATATATAGTTATACATGTTTGTTGCTTGGTATAACTCAATAAAGTGTATTTAAATAAAAATGTCTTTATAATTATTGTATTTTATTTAAGAACACTGTCATCTATACTAATAAAAGGCAAAGCCCTCACTGACTGACTCACTGACTCATCACTAATTCTCCAACTTCCCGTGTAGGTAGAAGGCTGAAATTTGGCAGGCTCATTCCTTAGAGCTTACTTACAAAAGTTAGGCAGGTTTCATTTCAAAATTCTACGCGCAACGGTTATAACTGGAACCTATTTATGTACATATATACGGCCATAGCCTGCAGCTCGGTCGCCGTGTGAGGTGGAGTTGCGTCCCTCATCGTCACGCCTCCCACGTAATTGAGTACCTGCCCATATAAGGCCGTCCGTCAGTGGCAATCCAATAGAAACAATCTGCCGCTAAATATTCGGGGGTGAAGGACTGTGCTTATGCAAATGAAGATGAGATGGTCAGAGTGATGTTTGGCACAAACTCAGCAAAACTGCGAGAGAAACTTTTAAGTGCCTTAGCTAACATTAAATAAAGCCGTGGACATCGCACGAGATAGCACAAGCACAGCTGAGAACCTTCGATGCATGTATACCGAGCAACTCACGTGAACTGACTGTGAACGCAGTACGCAGAGGACAAGGAAGAGCTCCAAAGAATGCTTAACAAAAAACACATTACACAACTGAGATGGCAGCAAAAGAATATGAAGCGAGTGACGCATACAAGCATATTCATAAGTGCAGCTACTGCGGAAACAAAGCACGGTGTAAACCTTAAGTTTAAATTAAGTTTATCGACAGGCTGCCACTGGCGTTTGTCATGCCTATGACGAATACGATGTTCGCGAGATACAAGAGTAATGAGAAGACGCGGGGTATAAAAGAGACTTTGGATCACTTTGTAACGAATTTAAAATTGCTGTAACGGAGTTAAACTTGCTGGTGAAAAACTGTGCTTATGCAAACGAATAGGAAAGCAAGGTGTAAAGCTTAACTTTAAATTAAGTTCATAGACATGCTGGCGTTTGTCATGCCTAAGATGAATACGATATTCGCGAGATACAAGTTTACTGAGAGGACGCGGGGTATAAACGAGAGTTTTGATCACTTTGTAACAGAATTAAAATTGCTGGTGAAGGACTGTGCTTATGCAAACGAAGATGAGATGGTCAGAGACAGAATAGTGTTTGGCACAAACTCAGCAAAAGTGCGAGAGAAACTTTTAAGTGCCGGGTCTGAGCTAACATTAAATTATTGCTGGTGAAGGACTGTGCTTATGCAAACGAATAGAAAGCAAATGTTACTTTATTTTTAAAATGTTTCCTTTTCTTTTTCATAACTTCTTTAACAAACTTCTTCTCCGCTGTGAAGCGCGGGTATTTTGCTAGTAGCCTAATATAAGGCAAGCAAAACTAAAAATCGTAAACTCATGGCTCATTTATTCTCACTCCTTAAATAATACAAAATGAACTGAACATGTTAAAACATTAAAATGGCGAACTATGAACGTGAATTTATTCATTTTAATCAGTGTGAACTGAACTTTGTGCGAGTTCTTGTAAGATGTGAACTTGCACAACGCTGGTCACCTGTAATTCTTTATATGAAGGAAGAAGCAAGTGCTGATGTTCTGTTTTATGCATTAATACACTTTGAGTCAGGAGGGAGGGAAAAATGTGCTTGGTCCACATTGCTTGACAAAAGGAAGAAGGAAAAAAGCCCACCTGTAGTTGTTGTCATTATTGTTGTGCTGGGTTGTCTTTGCTCCACTAAAGTGGCTCACCTTTGGCTTCAAGCTTGTGCTTGGCTCAGAAGACACGTCTGCAGCCTAAAACGCCATTTCTGGATTTGTGAAAAGCCTCTTGGCTGCAAGTAAAAGCCTTGGATGACTTCTCAGTTCATTGGACGCTCAAGTTACAGGCTGGGTACAGTAATGAAGAAAAGGCCATCTGCAAGTGGTTCATTTTAAATTCAAGGGTTAATTAGGCAGTTGAAAAATTACGATACACCATATAGTGGGGTCCGTTTTCATAAATGTACTAGTATAGCCTTATGATTGCAAATGTTTAATAATCGTTGGTTTGATTTTCAGTTAGTTTCATGTGTGTATTCTCATTAAAACCAAGTAATAGTGTGAGCTGTAACCAGTGGGGTGTGTGCCACTGAACTCCCAGACACAGTCGGACCCAACACAGTTCTGGATTCAAGTAAAGCTGTCTTTAATTCTCAGTGTCTTAACCAATAAGCAAAGCTGATGCTATCACAGGCAAGTCCAAATAAGCGATCGTTTCCCTCTCCTTCTGCTCCTCCAGGTGAGCCTTGTCTGGTGAGTCCCCTGAATACCCATGACGAGCTTCATTTTATACAGGACCCGGGACTGATGCACCAATATGAACATTTCTGTCCGATACCGATAGCAGATTATTTTATTTGCAATCGTGACAGACAGGTTGATAGAGGAGACTAGACAGGAGTCCCCATGTACTGTGACCTTTACGGATGACATTGTTATCTAGAGTTATCTCGGAGTTCTCTTTGACTCTTGCATGTCATTTAAAGCGCATATTACAAACTTGTCAAAATCATGCTTCTTCCATCTTAAAAATTTTGGGAAATTAAGGTGCTTTCTAAATAAACAGGATTCTGAGAAATTAATACCTGCATTTATTTCTAGTAGGACTGACTACTGCAATGTTGTGTTCACTGGATGTTCAAACTGTTCTTTATTCAGCCTCCAGTTAATCCAAAATGCTGCTGCAATAATTATTACAAGAAAATACGAACACATAACTCCAGTTCTTAAATCCTTACACTGGCTCCCAGTTAAGTTTATGGCAGATTTCAAAATCCTCCTTTTAACACATAAAGCCTTAAATGGCTGAGGTCCGGCTTACTTGTCTGAACTTATCATGACTTACAAACCTGAGCGTACTTTAAGATCTCAAGATGCCGGTCAGCTTATGATTCCAAGGATTAATAAAATAACAGCGAGAGGTCGAGCTTTTAGTTACAGGACCCCCTAAACTGTGGACTGGTCTGCAATAAGAGATATATATATATAAGAGATGCCCCTTCTGTCTCAGCTTTTAAATCCTGGCTGAAGACTCACAACTTCAGTTTAGCATACCCTGACTAGAGCTGCTGATTAACTGTACAGACTGCATCTCTGTTGTCAGTCATTAGCAATAAAACAGAAGTAACATGAGAGTTAGAATTGGACACTAACCCTCACCTATTCTGTTTCTCTTCTCGGTACTCAAATGTGCCATTTGGTGCCACGGCCCACCTGCCAAGTTGTTTTGCCTGCCTACGGTAAAGTCATCCCTGATGGAGGATCGCAGGAATCGTTGGAAAGAGGGGTCCTTTCATTGGATTAGCGCTATTTCAGCTGTGGAATGGCCAAATGGGGGAGGCAGCTTGATGAATGAGGTCTCCAGGACTCTGAACAAATTCAAATCATATTATGTGATATCATCTACTGTTGAATTCTGCTCCGTACGTCTAAAAGTTTTATTTTTATACTGTATTGAGGATTTGTTCTGTGTATTGTATTGTATTGACCCCCTTCTTTATGACACCCACTGCACACCCATCCTACCTGGAAAGGGGTCTCTCTTTGAACTGCCTTTCCCAAGGTTTCTTCCATTTTTTCCCTACAAGGGTTTTTTTTTTTTTCGGAGTTTTTTCTGATCTTTTCAGAGGGTCAAGGCTGGGGGGCCGTCAAGAGACAGGGCCTGTTAAAGCCCGTTGCGGCACTTCTTGTGTGATTTTGGGCTGTACAAAAATAAATTGTATTGTAATTGTATCTGTAACGAGAGTAGGGAGCAGGTTATGGAGACCCTGGAGAAGTGGAGTGGAGTGGAGAGGAGAGGAATGAAGGTGAGTAGGACCACTAAGACAAAATACATGTGTGTGAATGAGAGGGAGGTCAGTGGAGTGGTGAGGATGAGGGGAGTAGAGTTGACGAAGGTGGAGGAGTTTAAATACTTGAGATCAACAGTACAGAGTAATGGGGATTGTGGAAGAGAGGTGAAGAAGAGAGTGCAGGCAGGGTGGAGTGGGTGGAGAAGAGTGTCAGGAGTAATTTGTGATGGACGGGTATCAGCAAGAGTGAAAGGGGAGGTCTGCAGGATGGTAGCGAGACCAGCTATGTTATATGGGCTGGAGACGATGGCACTGACCAGAAAGAAGGAGACAGAGCTGGAGGTGGCAGAGTTAAAGATGTTAAGATTTGCATTGGGTGTGACGAGGATGGACAGGATTAGAAATGAGGACATTAGAGGGTCAGCTCAGGTTGGACGGTTCGGAGACAAAGTCAGAGAGGCGAGATGGTGTTGGTTTGGACATGTGCAGAGGAGAGATGAGGGGTATATTAGGAAAAGGATGCTAAGGATAGAGCTGACAGGGAAGAGGAGGAGAGGAAGGCCTAAGAGGAGGTTTATGGATGTGGTGAGAGAAGACATGCAGGTGATGGGTGTGACAGAGCAAGATGATAAGGACAGGAAGAGATGGAAGAAGATGATCCGCTGTAGCAACTCCTAATGGGAGCAGCCGAAAGAAGAAGACCGATTGTCGATTATTTGAAAGAAACTCAGTCTGGTACCGATGCTGATACCGATTGTTTGGTGGTCCTGCTGACAATGGATAAGCATATTTGAGAAAGTGCAATAAATGCCATTCACCAAGTTGGAAAACTTAAAGTGCATTTATTTTCTAATATGAAAGTGATACCAGTTCTTGGCATACAAATACACCAAACAGTCTCTGAGTTCTATCATTTTATATGTTTACTGCTCTCATTTTAAGTCATTGGTCAGTCAGTGTAGGCAACATTAAAGTTAGCATAATAAACAAAATATTCAGTTACATAAATAATAATATTAAACAAAATATTGAGTTATAGATTTTATAACTTAACCACTCTGTTACACATTTCTAATAACTATTTTATTTAAAATTAATGACCAAAAATCGTCTGTAGCTGATCATCAGGTGTGGACTTTTGCACTGTATGAATTGGTTTTTCTCCGGTTATCAAATGCTTGTGCTACTGACGGAGTTCTGTTATCCTTGGCCATACTTGAGCATCCTTGACTGAGCTGTCAACTGTGGGACCTTATATAGATAGGTGTGTGTCTTTCCAAATCGTGTCCAGTCAACTGAATTTACCACAGGTGGACTCCAATTAAGCTGCAGAAACATCTCAAGGATGATCAGGGGAAACGGGACGCACCCCTGAGCTCAATTTGGAGCTTCATGGCAAAGGCTGTGAATACTTATGTACATGTGATTTCTCAGTTTTTTTATTTTTAATAAATTTGCAAAAACCTGAAGTAAACTTTTTTCACGTCATTATGGGGTGTTGTGTGTAGAATTCTGAGGAAAAAAAATGAATTTAATCCATTTTTGAATAAGGCTGTAACATAACAAAAGGTGGAAAAAGTGATGCGCTGTGAATACTTTCTGGATGCACTGTATGTTGGCTGAACAGGACCGGAGAAAGTCCAGTCCGCTGCGGTGCTCCAGTGCTGCTGACCACAATGTCAGACCTGCAGTTCCTGAGACACACATACTGAGGTCTGTCTGTAAGATAGTCCACGATCCAGGCCACCAGGTGTGAATCTACTCCCGCCTCTGTCAGCTTGTCCCTATGAAGCAGAGGTTGGATGGTGTTGAAGGCGCTAGAGAAGTCCACAAACATAATTCTTACTGCACCACTGCCTCTGTCCAAGTGGGAGATGGATCAGTGTAGCATATAGATGATGGCATCCTCCGCTACCACCTTCTCCTGGTATGTGAACTGCAGAGGGTCGAGGGCGTGGCGGACCTGTGGCCTCAGGTAGTGAAGCAGCACCGTCCTTCAGATGAGACATAAAACCAAAGTTCTGACTCTCCGAGACCGCTGTGCATCCTTCATAAAGGGTAGGGTGTATCCTGGTGATATTGCCCACCATGGCCTGGTCATTCTGGGCCCCCTAATCATCCCCTGTCTTTAATTATCTAACAGTCTCTCACTACCTAACAGCTAACGTATTTTGAGCGTTTTGGTGCAAAAATGGCTGCCGTCGCATCATCCGGCTGGATGCTGTACATTAGTGGTGGTTGATGGGTGGCTCTCCACGTACTATGAAAATCCTTATATAAATGTGAAGAATTATTATTAAAACTTTAATGCTTATTGTTCTTTATCCAGCAGTTCTTGCCATGTGTTTGATAATTCGGTGAAGAATGTAAACATGGGTCCGATCCGAGAATTTGATTCCTCTAAAATAAAGTATTAAGTCTTATTAGAGATAAGTAAATACTGGAAGGTATTTTACTCGATTTTGTTGTTGTATTTTATTCCAGGTTAAGGTTGCTGTCACCCTTTCTGTGTGAACATGGCCGCATATTAATAGTTAGCTACCGTACCTTTCAGTGTCATCCACTAATTCTTTGCATGCAGACTGCAGCACTTGAATTTAATGAGCGCCCGGCTGTCTCTCTTTGAAAGCACAGGACGTGGGGTGGCTGCCAGCTGGTCGTTTGCCAAGCGTTGGTGTCTTGAGGATTGAAGTACAGATAGAATCATTATAACGCTGTAAGTGGTGAAATAACACTCGACAAATTACGACGAAGATTTATACAGCACCCTTTTTATAAAGAGATACAGACAACTTCAAAATGCAAAAATGTCCTTTAAAGTCGGCCATTTTCTATTCTGCTGTGCACTTGGGTGGAGGCCTAACTTAATGGCCCATTTTGTCCACTGAAGTGATTTCCTAAACTAAACTGCCCTTGTTGTGATCGGTGCACGTCAGAGTGGTTTTGTTTTTATTAGCAGAAAGGCACACAGTGTCATTGTCCCCCTCACTCAACAGTGTGGAAGAAATTCAATTCTAAATACAGTGGTACCTTGGTATACGCCCGCTTTGGAATAAGTCTGACTTGGTGTATGTCCTGTGTGTAGACGTGAAAAACTTTGCTTGGTATACGACCTTTGTTTGGAATACGACTCGCGTGCTATAACACCGCACGCTACCCTTGTTTACCTCTCTCGAGACAAAGCCGTGACTGCCCACGAGCGTCAGTAGGCCATTTGCTAGCATTCAGTGAACAACCCGCGCTATAACTCTCTGTGAATTTTCACGTGTTTTTGTGTTTTTTCGCATAAATTTGAATTGATTGTTGAAAAGTATGAAGGT
The DNA here is from genome assembly GCA_026402145.1 of Polypterus bichir lapradei. Taxonomy (NCBI): domain Eukaryota; kingdom Metazoa; phylum Chordata; class Cladistia; order Polypteriformes; family Polypteridae; genus Polypterus; species Polypterus bichir. The sequence continues at coordinate 5,064,476 of JANRMT010062814.1, forward strand.
GGTATGCATATCAGGGACTTGGCTGCTGCAAACCGTATTCCAAACAAGACGTTATCTATGATTGTGAAAAACAAAGACGTTATTAAAAAGTAAAGTGATGTTAAATTTTCATTTATTTCATCTAATTGCTTTTGCATTTATGCATTTTATTATAAAGCAGTGTTTAAATTATTTTATACAACCCTACAAATGTATAATATGCCAATAACAATAGGATTTTTTTTATGGGAATGGATTAATCCTTTTCCCTTTATTTCTTATAGGAAAAATTCATTTGGTATACGTCCTGTTTGGTATAAATCCAAGGATCTGGAACGGATTAAGGACGTACACTGAGGTTCCACTGTATATTAAAGAAAGAAATCTTAGTCCTCAGTTAGGGCCTTTTTGAGTCAGGAACCAGGCAGGAGGAAGCTCATTCGTTGCGTCTTCATTTTCTCTTTTTGAAGAGGGAGCACCCATTACGATAGTCCACGGACGCATGTGGTCAGAGAGTCAAGGCAGACAGGCGTTCATATAGATAACTGAATTTGCACAGCAGTATTGCCTGCTCTGATTGGTTCACTAGCTTGCATTCATTCTGATTGGTTCATTTGGCTTACACCATCTGAATATTTATTCTGATTGAGGTGTCTTCCGCCAACACTTTAACCACCCCAAATAAAAGTCTCATTTCTACTACAATCGTGGTATTTACAAGACGTTCCAGTACTTCTTGAGTTCCTCTGTCTGTGTTTGTGTGTGTGACATGAGTCAAGTCTCACTGGGTACTTGATAGTTAGCCAGCCTCTTCTCACCCACTATGGAAAAAATGTGTACGTCACATCTTTTAAGTTTTCGGGAAATTGAAAAAGTGATGTCGCCCCTATGATTAACAATCTCTAGATTTCATTTTTCCTGAGCTTCACGTACACAGTATTGTTTTTTTTTTTTTTTTCACAAATCAAAAATGCCTTCATTTTGAATCATGCAATCGCAGCATTTAAATCACATGATCGTAAGCCGATGTTTTCATTGGTAGGTGGTCTTCCCTTATTGGTTAGTGGAGTTGCTAGGTTTTTGGTCTTGCAGTATGTAAAATACTGTGTACATACGAGCTGATTTCATTGTGCTGTGACCGGAATGAAGACGTTTTTGGCCATCACCGCTACCTTAAAACATCAGAAAAGACCTGGTAACTCCAACAAGTAAAAAAAACTCAATTTTGAAAAAAATGGAAGTTACTACAATCGTGGCCAAAAGTTTTGAGAATGACCCAAGTGTTAGTTTTCACAAAGTGTTTTTTAGATCTTTTTGTCAGATGTTTCTATGGCATACTGAAGTAGAATTACAAGCATTTCAGAAGTTATTGACAATTCCAACAAGTTTATGCACAGAGTCAATATTTGCAGTGTTGGCCCTTCTTTCTTTTTCAAGACCTCTGCAATTTGCCCTGGCAGGCTGTCAACCAACTTCTGGGCCAAATCCTGACTGATGGCAGCCCATTCTTGCATAATCACAATTGGTGGGTTTTTGTTTGTCCACCCACTGCCCTCTTGAGAATTGACCACAAGTTCTCAATGGGGAGTATCCTGGCCACGGACCCAAAATTGCGATGTGTTGTTCCCCTGAGCCACTTAGTCCTCACTTTTGCCTTATGGCCCGATGCTCTGTCACGTTGGAAAAGGCATTATTGGTAACCAGACTGTTATTGGATGGTTGGGAGAAGTTGCTCTCGCAGGATGTTTTGGTCCCATTCTATATTCATGGCTTAGAATCAGGGCACCACCAGGGCAGAGCTTGCACAGGAATGGCAGCAGGCAGGTGTGAGGGAGGCGCAAACTTTTGGAGGATGCCCTGGTGGGTGTCAATAAGGGTAGCAAAGAGGCCAAGAAAAACATCAGGGACAGACTGATATTCTGGGATTGGACTGCAGAGGACTGCTGGGGGAAAGTCATTTTCTCTGATGAATCCCCTTTCCGATTCTTTGGGGCATCCAGAAAAAAGAGATGAAAAGGTGAGCGGCGCTACCATCAGTCCTGTGTCGTGCCAACAGTAAAGCATCCTGAGACCATTCATGTCAGCCAAGGCAGTGGGCTCACTCACAATTTTGCCTAAGAACACAGCCCTGAATAAAGAATGGGACCAAAACATCCTTTGAGAGCAACTTCTCCTAATCATCCAAGAACAGTTTGGCGACCAACATGATGGAGCACCGGGCCATAAGGCAAAAGTGAGAACTAAGTGGCCCAGGGAACAAAACGTCAAAATTTGGGGTCCATGGCCAGGAAACTACCCAGACCATAATGCCATTAAGATGTACAGATGGATTCATTCTTGCACGTGAGATATGAACCATCGCCCAGAACCTTCTTGTTCTTTGTTGTTCACTTTGTCTGGCTTCCCATTATGCTTAGACTGCACTTATTAACCCTTTATACTACTCCAATGAGAGATGCTATATTTATAATGTAGAAAGTGAACCAAAACACTTTAAGCACAGTAACTATATTAGTCTAAAAGACTATGTGACCCCTTGACCTCTTATAACAGACGGACCTTTGGCATCAGTATGGAACAAATCTCTAAGAAGGGACCGAGAAAATAAAACACAGTTGTTTTATTTCTGAAGCACATTTTCATACCCAGGATGTGCTCAAAAGTGCTTCACAAAGAAGTCAAAGGAATCCTTACTAGAGAAAAAAAAAGAAAAACAAATAGATGTTCAATAAGAATAAAAATGAATAAATAGCATATCTATTATATAATAAAACGCTGAGGTCTTTGTGTCCAGCAATCTGATTGGTCGGTTTGGCTTTGGTGACGCAACCCAAGAGGGAGTGTGAGACGTACGGAGAGGAGTAAAGCCTGTGACCGAGTCTGAAACACAGAGTGGCAGTGAAAAGGCGTTCACACACACACACACACAAACACACGCGCGCGCTGAGGAAAGGTGCTCACAAGTATTAGTTTGCCTTCAGAAACCAAATGGCTGATTCAGATTTAGTGTTTATAGATTGGTATTGCTGTAAGTGTGCGTCTCTTTGCTGTAAGTGTGCTTCTCTGTGATTTATTCATGTCATATTACTGCAGAGATGTGCTTTTTGCGCCAAAGCATCGAAACACTAAATCAGTTTTATTCGGCCTTTAACAAATGGAGCATTGCTGGTGTGGTCAAGCTGAATATCTGCTTTGTTTGGCCTCAATTTTTATTTGCTGCAGCTGCTGTTAGCACTGCCACCGTGCAGCTTCCTCCCAAATCCCACAGTCCTGTATGTGTAACCCTGATAACTCTAAGAAAATGGATGCTCAGACAGAACAGTTGGGAGAGTGTGGAGCATAGCATTTTAAAGCAATCAATCTTGTGTAACTAATAGGGGGCATCACGGAACCTCCCAACCCCAGACCCAATAATACTCAACACAGTCACAGGTTCAGAAAATGGATTTTTAATCCACCAAATACCATAAAGTACAGCCAATAATCACACACAGAAATAAATTCTGTCCTCTCCTTCCCCTTCCAGTTGAGTGTTGTCAGAGTCGGGAGGCTGTGGGCCCTTTTATACCTGACCTGGAAGACTCCGCATGACTTGTAGAAAGCACTTTTGAGAATCGGGGCAATCCTTCCCAGTCAGCAGCCTCTTGCAGCACCCAGGAATCCTGACCAGGCTTCACATCTGGACTCCAAGCTGGGATGCCTCCAGAAGACCACCGCTACCTATTGTATGGGGGGTGGAACTGCCTCTAGCCTCTGACTTCTGGTTGCCCAGCCGCTAGCACCTTCCATCTTGTCCAGAGGTCATGCCATCATCATCCAGCTGGGATACTCATCTTTCCTCTGTGGCACTCGCCCTTGTCACCTACAAGTTAAACAATCAGTGATGTCATGTGCTCACGAAGCATACAACTCCATAATGGGTGTTAGGCCTTCTTTACTTTCTTGTATATGAAGTATAGGCAAAGTATTGTAATGGCCCAAAAATTCGAACTCGAGATTTTGATGAATCTCGACATTTTAGTCCTCCCTGAGTCCAAAAATATCAATTTTGGAATTGTGTCTGTGTGTGTAAACACGATAACTTCAGTCCGCTTTCACTTCAGTCAACCAAATTTTGCATACAAGTATCCGGTACAAAACGTAGATTTCTATCAACTTTCGAGCCATTTCCGCTAGCCGGAAGTGGTACTTTACCTTTTATTGATGCAGCTGTCTGATTTATCCAACTTTACTTTTATAATAATTGTTCAATGTATTATTAATTTGATTTGATTTGTTGTTGATGGTTCTTTAACCCTTAAACCGCCAGAACTGGCTATAGTCGGTTCCCAATGCAATTTGCCAGCATGCTGGAGCCGAGGATATTCGGCGATGTACATTCATTGAACGTCACAACTGGCTATAGTTGCTTCCCAGTGCAGTTTGCCAGCACGCCGGAGCTGATCAGTCAGTGCCGTACATTCGTTGAGCAGCCAGCTCATGACCACTGGCGCCCCCTAGCGAATCAGCCTCACTGTCCCTGGGATTCAGTCGCTGTACTAGACGAGCCTGCTACCGTCAGCATTGGCCTCTGTGAGCTCATGTGCAGCCAGTTCAAGCACAGTTGGCTCAGTGAATTACTGAATTTCATCAATGGCGTCAGTTGCACCTTCTACATATAATAATTGATTGTTTCAGTCTTTTTTATAGTTTTTACAGTTCATTGGCAGTGTGTAAAATGATCAACGTTGCAGTAATTGTGATGCCCTTTGCATGAAAACAAATATGTTTTCCATTAAAATCTCACATTTTCTTTGTGAATTGTGGTGTTTACTTAAAAAGTGCAGCAAAAACAGTATTTGGCATCCAGGGGTGCATTAACCCCCAAGTATTTATTTTTTTTTGTTCTTTATTTTGCCTCATACAATTTCTTGTATTAGGAATTTGTTAGTTTTCGCATATCCCTTGGGGTCAGAGCGCAGGGTCAGCCATTGTACAGCGAGCGCCCCTGGAGCAATTGCAGGTTAAGGGTGTTGCTCAGGGGCCCAGCAGAGTAGGATCTCTTTTGGCAGTGATTGGGAATGTGGCAGTTTAAGAGTTAATGTACGTAATATAAAAATATAATGTTTGTGTTGCGTTTTACTCCTCAAATATCCATCCTCATATCTGAGTACAGTAATCCCTCCTCGATCGCGGGGGTTGCGTTCCAGACCCCCCCGCGATAGGTGAAAATCCGCGAAGTAAAAACCATATGTTTGTATGGTTATTTTTATATATTTTAAGCCCTTATAAACTCTCCCGCACTGTTTATAAATATTCCCCGCAGAGTTATACAGCATAATCCCTTTGTATTCTCTTAGATATTAGGTAAGATTCATTGAAATTATGTATATAAACACACACTGTTTATATACAGTAAAACCTAAATATTATTTTAAAGATATTGAGTGTCTCCGATATCACATATGTTACAGCCATTACGATAGACAAGTCACCAGCAATAAATACGTACAATGCAAGAAAAATAGTATACAGTAAATGTGTGTACAGTGACACTAAACGTTCATACATGTACTAAGCACTGTAAGAAGAAAATTAATTATGGTTACTCACCAACAATGACACGATGACTTGTCCGATAACAATGAGTTTAATTTTACTGCACAACAAAGGAGAGCGTTACAGCCCTTGTAAAGGAGCCACTTCAGGCGATTGTGTAGCACTGCCGTTGTTCTTCTTCTGGCAGTCTTCAATCCAAATCCCTAAAGCAGATTCCATCCAGACTACTGCCTTATTACATCCACTTACAACTCGTTTTGCACCCTGGTTAAAAGGACACTGCAGCCGTAGATCTTATATTCCTTTCCTACTTTTTAAATAAAAAGAATCGTAGCCTTCAACAAATCCAAAACGTTTACCTTTTCGGCAATCGTTAACATCTTCTTCTTGCGCTTGGTCACGGCCCCTAAAGCAGTAGCAGATTGTTTTGGAGCCATAATGAAGGGCTTGACTATGCACAAAGATAAACACTAAAGAGCACAACTCTTTACACAGCGAAACACGTTGATGCTGAATGAGCGAGACGAGACTTCCTGGTTAACACTGCTTTCAGCACGCAGGAGCTCAACTGCGTGCTCTGATTGGTTAGTTTCTCAGCCATCCGCCAATAGCGTCCCTTGTATGAAATCAACTGGGCAAACCAACTGAGGAAGCATATACAGGAAGTAAAAAGACACATTGTCTGCAGAACCCGCGAAGCAGCGAAAAATCCGCGTTATATATTTAGTTATGCTTTCATATAAAATCCGCGATAGAGTGAAGCCGCGAAAGTCGAAGCGCGATATAGCGAGGGATTACTGTATACGAGAAAGTTGAGGGGAGACCACTCCCGATTTTTTTTTTTTTTTTTTTTGTTATGATAAGCACGATTCCCGTAATCATAGGCTGAAATTCACCCACCCTGATCAGAAAGCATTTCGACATGTGTTAATGTGGTGCTTTATCAATTTCTTACAGTGGCTTGCAAAAGTATTCGGCCCCCTTGAACTTTTCCACATTTTGTCACATTACAGCCACAAACATGAATCAATTTCATTGGAATTCCATGTGAAAGACCAATACAAAGTGGTGTACACTTGAGAAGTGGAATGAAAATCATACATGATTCCAAACATTTTTTACAAATAAATAACTGCAAAGTGGGGTGTGCGTAATTATTCAGCCCCCTTTGGTCTGAGTGCAGTCAGTTGCCCATAGACATTGCCTGATGAGTGCTAATGACTAAATAGAGTGCACCTGTGTGTAATCTAATGTCAGTACAAATACAGCTGCTCTGTGACGGCCTCAGAGGTTGTCTAAGAGAATATTGGGAGCAACAACACCATGAAGTCCAAAGAACACACCAGACAGGTCAGGGATAAAGTTATTGAGAAATTTAAAGCAGGCTTAGGCTACAAAAAGATTTCCAAAGCCTTGAACATCCCACGGAGCACTGTTCAAGCGATCATTCAGAAATGGAAGGAGTATGGCACAACTGTAAACCTACCAAGACAAGGCCGTCCACCTAAACTCACAGGCCGAACAAGGAGAGCGCTGATCAGAAATGCAGCCGAGAGGCCCATGGTGACTCTGGACGAGCTGCAGAGATCTACAGCTCAGGTGGGGGAATCTGTCCATAGGACAGCTATTAGTCGTGCACTGCACAAAGTTGGCCTTTATGGAAGAGTGGCAAGAAGAAAGCCATTGTTAACAGAAAACCATAAGAAGTCCCGTTTGCAGTTTGCCACAAGCCATGTGGGGGACACAGCAAACATGTGGAAGAAGGTGCTCTGGTCAGATGAGACCAAAATGGAACTTTTTGGCCAAAATGCAAAACGCTATGTGTGGCGGAAAACTAACACTGCACATCACTCTGAACACACCATCCCCACTGTTAAATATGGCGGTGGCAGCATCATGCTCTGGGGGTGCTTCTCTTCAGCAGGGACAGGGAAGCTGGTCAGAGTTGATGGGAAGATGGATGGAGCCAAATACAGGGCAATCTTGGAAGAAAACCTCTTGGAGTTTGCAAAAGACTTGAGACTGGGGCGGAGGTTCACCTTCCAGCAGGACAACGACCCTAAACATAAAGCCAGGGCAACAATGGAATGGTTTAAAACAAAACATATCCATGTGTTAGAATGGCCCAGTCAAAGTCCAGATCTAAATCCAATCGAGAATCTGTGGCAAGATCTGAAAACTGCTGTTCACAAACGCTGTCCATCTAATCTGACTGAGCTGGAGCTGTTTTGCAAAGAAGAATGGGCAAGGATTTCAGTCTCTAGATGTGCAAAGCTGGTAGAGACATACCCTAAAAGACTGGCAGCTGTAATTGCAGCAAAAGGTGGTTCTACAAAGTATTGACTCAGGGGGCTGAATAATTACACACACCCCACTTTGCAGTTATTTATTTGTAAAAAATGTTTGGAATCATGTATGATTTTCGTTCCACTTCTCAAGTGTACACCACTTTGTATTGGTCTTTCACGTGGAATTCCAATAAAATTGATTCATGTTTGTGGCTGTAATGTGACAAAATGTGGAAAAGTTCAAGGGGGCTGAATACTTTTGCAAGCCACTGTATGTACTTGCGCTCTTATCGTGTATTATTGTGCCTTCCGGAGTAGTATGTCTACTTGCAGTCGCTCATCAGTGTCATATGTGCTGTCACTTTGTCAAGTTTATTCCGTCATGTTTATTTTGGTGTTGACGTGGTACCAGAGCATTTGGTTCTTTGACATCCCTACTGTCTACTATTCCATCCAAAGATGTCAGACGAGAGTGCAATCAACAGACTATGACAGAGAGCCACCTGGTAGCCTAACTATGCAAGATGACCTTCTTATTTTCAAGCAGCAGTCATTTTTACTCTGCTTATATTTTGGGCGCAATTGGAAGCTTTTAAGTTAATGTGTGAATAAAAAGTGTAACGTTCTCTTCTGCCTATTATGGTGGTCTCCTCTAATTGTCTGAGGTTGTAACAGAAAGGAGGACCTATTTAACTACAGTAGCAGTCAGTCAGTCCTGAAAGTGATGTAGATGATGATGAAGAAAGCATTTGAGGTCTGCAGGTGGGCTTTGGGGTGTTCTGTTTAGGTCTATGTAGTAAAGAGTCTGTAGGATCACCCTAGGAACCCCCATAACAGAACACTTAGCAAAACAACTGCAAGTTGCAGCCTCTAACTCCTCCATAATGTTAAGGACAGAGACACATTTGAATTTGATTTACCCAAATTTTTAGGCATTGGAGACCACATATAAGAAGTGTTGTCATTTATACATGGTATGACCAAAATGTACGCAAATCCCCTTACATGAAAGTCTGCTATGTACACTTTGTTTAATTTTGTAATTTTAAACTGTGGAGCAAAAGGGGGGAATCAAAAAAAAAATTGTGTCTTTGTCCCAAACATTATGGAGAGCACCTGTAATGTTGCTGACCCCGTAGGTAGAGGATGAAATACGACATCTCTGTGCTCCACAGGTGCTGGACACTCTCTTGGTAGCCGCCTTAAAAGCAGAGATGTAGATAATATGCCGGCTGAATATACTGGGTGCTGTGAATTGGAAACTACAAGTGTCACCATCATAAAACACCACAGGGCCCTGAGGAGAAATCTGGGCCAAGTCTGACAGATAAATATTACTTAAGCTCGACATCTGAGACTTCGCCCACTTCTCTGCCCACTTTGATATCCTGCGAGTCAGCAAAGTCAATGAAGGATGCTGAATTATCTCATAGAGCGTGTGTGTGCTGCATGCATTCTATTACTATGTGAACTGCATGTCCTGTAAATGTACAGAATTGTATGTATTACTGTAAAAAGCAAATGGAGTAGCAAGTGTTTTCAGTTTAATATTTGATTTGAGTAGCAGGTTACCTTCTGGTTTAGCAGCTTATTCCTTCTCTCTCTTAACCTTTGAAGCCTGCTCTCCCCAGCGTTTCAGCACTATAACCCTATAACCCTCGTCTCTCTGGCAGTTCAACTATTTGGAAAACCAAAAAACTCTGATTTATAAAAAGTTAAATTTGATTATGTAATGATAATATGACAATTAGCTCCAATGTTATAACAACAGATGGATCCTATGATAGATAGACAGATATTTTATTAATCCCAAGGGGAAATTCACATACTCCAGCAGCAGCATACTGATAAAAAAACAATATTAAATTAAAGAGTGATAACAATGCAGGTATAACAGACAGTAACTTTCTATAATGTTAACGTTTACCCCCCGGGTGGAATTGAAGAGTCGCATAGTGTGGGGTCTCCTCAGTCTGTCAGTGGAGCAGGACGGTGACAGCAGTTTGTCGCTGAAGCTGCTCCTCTGTCTGGAGATGATCCTTTTCAGTGGATGCAGTGGATTCTCCATGATTGACAGGAGTCTGCTCAGCTCCCATCGCTCTGCCACGGATGTCAAACTGTCCAGCTCCGTGCCTACAATAGAGCCTGCCTTCCTCACCAGTTTGTCCAGGCATGAGGCGTCCCTCTTCTTTATGCTGCCTCGCCAGCACACCACCGCGTAGAAGAGGGCGCTCGCCACAACTGTCTGATAGAACATCTGCAGCATCTTATTGTAGATGTTGAAGGACGCCAGCCTTCTAAGGAAGTATAGTCGGCTCTGTCCTCTCATGCACAGAGCATCAGTATTGCCAGTCCAGTTTATCATCCAGCTGCACTCCCAGGTCTGCACCCTCTGCACACAGTCACCTCTGATGATCAAGGGGTCCATGATGGGCCTGGGCCTCCTAAAATCCACTACCAGTTCCTTGGTTTTGCTGGTGTTCAGTTTGTAGGTGGTTTGAGTTGCACCATTTAACAAAGTCCTTGATTAGGTTCCTATACTCCTCCTCCTGCCCACTCCTGATGGAACACGCCGTACCCCTTTCAGTCTCACAGTTTTCATCATTTTCTACTGTCCGTTGTAAGGACTTAATGCCCAAACTGCACCTTTGAGTGACGTACTTCAAAACAGTGTTTAGTGCCAGAAGCAATGCACAACAACACTTACCTTCCGACCAGTCATCCAGCGTCTCACCTTTCTCATGGAGCTCTCGCTTCTGCTGTCAAGCACCTGAACTCCCTCAGGTGCACTGCAACCTGCTCCGGGGACCGATATGGGTGAGGAGTTGGATGGGAGCGCTACACGTGTCACACCTTAACATGGATGTCCTAAGGTGAGCACAGGGAAGAAAGGAACCTGCCGTGGAGCAGAAGGACAGAAGGTCTCTTTGTCTGCTTGTACTTCTCTGTGCACACTACACGTCTGTTGTTTGGAGTTGGTCCCATGCTGAAATCCTTTCTGTTGGCTTTGCACTCCAGTGGACTGGCACCCTGTCTAAGATTTGTTCCTGCCTTGCACCTTATGCTAGCTGGGATTGGCTCCAGCACCAATGTGACCCTGTTCAAGACTAAGCGACTTAGAAAATGACTGAATGAAATGGGAATTGGTATGGGGACTCTGAAGACAGGATGATTGGAAATCGTCTGTTCATTACAAATGACAGTTTAACACTAGAATTACCAGAATCTACGAAAAAACTCGTAGATCCGGCCCACCTTAAATCCGTTCACACCTCTCCGCCAGCGTCTTTTGTCCTCTAAATGTGCCAATAAAGACAAGCTGCAAGCAGCCAGCTATTCCATCCACCCACCGACTTAGAACATGCACGAACTTCTCCCAGCTCATTCCTTGATTATCTGGGAGTGAAATGGAGTTTTAGAGTGGAAATAATAGATTGTTATTTGGAACACACGCATTTCATGTGTGTTCTACAGTAATCTGTGTTATCACATTTTTAAAACAGAAATGTTTTTCATATTTTAGTCGTAAATGACACAATGTAGGCATAAACTCTATAATGTATATTTTTGAATAGAAGCACACTTGTTCTGTTATATTTGTACCTTTTGTGAAAGTGTTTATTTGATATTTGGAAATCAGGCTTAACACATTATATACTTCATGTCTACGTTTTGTCAATTATTACTAAAACATGAAAAACGTTTCTGTTTTAACGATGTGTTTACTGTACATAGATTGCTGTAGACACAGAACACATATGAAATGCATGTGTTCCAAATAACGATATAGTATTTATAAAAGGTGTCATTTTGCTTGACTTCTCACTCTATATAACTCTAAGCAACTGACACACAGGTAAACAGACTTGAGCTGAGAAAACTGTTTGGGGTGGGGGATGTGATAATAGGCTGCTTGCTGTTTGCTGCTTATCAACACATTTAAAGGACAAAAGACGCTGACGGAGAGGTGCAAAGCGTTTTAAGGTGGCTTTTCGAGCTTTTTCGTAGGCTCTGGTAATTCTAGTGTTAACATCCTTTGGTAGGAAGTTACTACAGGAGTGAGATAAGGGATGTCACAAGATCTGATAACTTTGGGTGCCGAGTCAATACCAACATTCTGAAAGTGTAACGGTAGAACATTGTTAGTACCGAGTGAGAGTTGTGCTTGAATGCAAGTAGACCAATTACTTAAGAAGGCCCAATAACACATGACTACCTGTAAATAAGGCTTACAGTTGTGGCCAGAAGTTTTGAGAAGGACCCAAGTGTTGGTTTTCACAAAGTTTGCTGCTTCAGTGTTTTTAGATCTTTGTGTCAGATGTTTCTATGGTCTACTGAAGTAGAATTACAAGCAGTTCAGCAGTTTCAAAGGCTTTTATTATATATTTTTATTATATATATTAAGTTTATGCAAAGAGTCAATATTTGCGGTGTTGGCCCTTCTTTCTTTTTCAAGAACTCTGCAATTTGCCCTGGCAGGCTGTCAATCAACTTCTGGACCAAATCCTGACTGATGGCAGCCCCCCATTCTTGCATAATCAGAATTTGTGGGTTTTTGTTTGTCCATCCGCCTCTTGAGGATTCTCAGTGGGATGAAGGTCTGAGGAGTTTCTTGGCCGCTGACCCCAAATTTCAATGTTTTGTTCCCTGAGCCCTCCTTGTTCTCACTTTTGCCTTATGGCTCGGTGCTCCATCATGTTCATCACCAAATTGTTCTTGGATGGTTGGGAGAAGTTGCTCTCACAGGATGTTTTGGTCACATTCTTTATTCAGGGCTGTGTTTTTAGGCAAAATTGTGAGTGAGCCCACTGCCTTGGCTGACATGAATGGTCTCAGGATGCTTTACTGTTAGCATGACAGGACTGATGGTAGCGCCGCTTACCTTTTCTTTTTTCCCCGATTTCTCCAAACAGTCGAAAAGGGGATTCATCAGAGAAAATGACTTACCTCCAGCAATCCTGTGCAGTCCAATCCCAGAATTTCAGTCTGTCCCTGATGTTTTTCTTGGCCTCTTTGCTGCCCTTCTTGACACCCACCAGGCCATCCTCCAAAAGTCTTCACCTCACTCACACCTGCCTGCTGCCATTCCTGAGCAAGCTCTGCACTGGCAGTGCCCACAGCTGAATCAACTTTAGGAGGCAGTCCTGGCGCTTGCTGGACTTTCTTGGGCGCCCTGAAGCCTTCTTCACCTCTGCATTCTAACTCGGTCAGCATGACAGAGTGACCTCTAGCCTTGTCCTCGTCTTCACTCTCACCCATGTTCACGAGAGGACCATTGAAATGATTGGGGGAACCTCATATGTATGTAGGACCGAAAAATGGAGAGGCAGCTGATCGAGGGTTGAGTCCGCACCAGACTCGAGAGCTTTGGTGGCGCCACACTGTTTGGAATCATTTTGGGGTCAAATTTTGGTTTTTCAGGAAAATAAGGCTTGAATTTCTTTGTCAAAATAGAATTTCAGCTGCAGGTCCGAGTCCTAAGTGTGGGCCTTTGCTTTGATATCCGCACAGTGTTACTGAATGCCACTCACTTGTCTGTGTGATCAGCCTGCTCTTCGGTCCGTTGAGCGTGATGAGCCTCCCAAGTATTACAAACTCGTTATTTACAGCGGGCCTATAAAACTTCGTTATGATTGCTGAATTGCCCCTTTAATGGTATTTATTTATTTTCACTGCACCGGTGCTGCTGTAATGTCTATTGTTGTAAAGTGTGCCGCGCTTTTGGTTTGTGGGCCCCCTGTGAGTTGGCCACCTAAGGAGGATTAGACTTCAATCATTCATAATTGCAGAAGTATTATTAGTAGCATAATCTGCATAATAATAAGGCAGCAAAGGAAAAAAAGGGATAATTTTACTTCTGGTTATTATGTAAGTTGAGTTTCAAGCATTCATTAAATGATCTGTTAAGACCTGAGAAGAAAATATTGAGTGCGCAGTAATTTCAGGGATTCTTTGTAAGAATCTGCAAATGTATTTCAGTTCTAACGAGCCCACCAGATTATTATTCACTGAGCTTTCCGGAAAGAATTTCTAATCTGATTCCACCGTGAAAGAAATGCATACTAAAACTTTTCCAAATGCTCTTTAATGGACCTCCTGCTTTGATTTCAAGCTGCTCTCACCAGATTTGGGACAATTTATTTCAATGAGGTAGTGAAGGTTATTTTACACAAAATCATTTCTGTTGAACAATTCATCCTGTGATGCCAGTAGGTGGCAGAAAGCCCCGTGGGGGTAACTGACAACACTGGCATTACAATGGACAGCCATGTTGTGGCAACTTTTCATAATTCTTTTTTTGAATTATGGAGACCAATATTTCATACTAGTGGATGGCCTTTGAGTAATCTGAGTGGTGAGTGTGCTGGTCTCACCCGACAATCTGTTACTGCACCACTTATGGACCGCAATGTGTCAGCTGCAAGTGCCAAGTCAGTCTGTTGTCAGAGTCTCGTTCTGTAATCATATCTCATGTTTATAATTCCAACTTGTCATACTTTACATTCATTTACCTTAAGCTTGTCATAATGTTGCTGCTAATACGGCATCTGCCAGTTTTCCTAGTCTATTGTCATCTGCAACCCACCAACATCTTCTGTGCATCATTCATATAAATAAAAAGGCCCAATCTGATCCCTTTTTCAGGAGCACTGACTTGAAGCAAAGCTCTTTGCCATTTTGTGCTCGATTCCCATCGACCCTCGGTATGTTGATCTCCATCTTCTTTTACTTTGAATGTCAGGCTCTCATGTGGTGCAGCATCAGAAGAATCATTTTCTATTTATACCTCTGATCACATCTTTAAGAAACCCAGCCTGGTTTATGAGCGAAAGAGCAAAACTAATGATCTCTGTATGTGTCTGTGTGTCTATATATTGTAAGAGAATAGGCAGACCACCATAAAGAGCTGGGGCACCACCCAGGTGTCCCTAGTATATTTGGAGTGCAGCAAACACAAAAGAAAACACAAAATAATTGTGAAAAACATCTTTCCATATTGCGAGTTCCCAATTGAATTGATTACAAGATGGCGGATCTTCCAGTCTGAAATCCTTCTGGCAGGAGGAGGCGGGTCCATGAGGACAGGCATTGGGTGTGGTGTCAGAGATGTGACTGCTGTCAATCATCCTGTCTGCAGAGGGAGGAAGAGGAAAGGCAGGAGGACACAGCGTCATCTCCCGGAGCGGCAGTAGAATTGCAGTCACTAGAGCCCTTTAGCTGTCCCCCATGCGAGTTAGAGAGCCACAAAGGGGGAAAATGAGTCACGTATCGTAAAATAGCTTTTATCTTATTAGTATAACATAAATTATTATAAATGATAAAATATGTTATTATTAAAGTATAACTAATTATTATTTTATTTTAAGATATGTGATACATTTTCTCCCTTTATGGATCTCTAGCTACAAATATGCAAACCTTATCGCAGACCTTTGCTTCCATATATGTGAGTGTCACTGTTGCTGCACTGGTTGGACTTCATTTGATTATGTTTGATTCATGTATGATTATGTATGATGGACTTCTGTATGATACATATATATTTGTACACTTATATACACTACTGGTTAGAAGTTTTAGAGCATCCCTATTTTTACTTTTTAATGAAATGTAGGAAGTTCAAGTCCAGTGAATAACCTGAAATGGTACAAAGGTAAGCAGTCTCGATCCACTGGACTAATTCCTTTCAGAATTTTAAACACTTCAGTCAGGTCTCCTCTTAATCTTCTTTTCTTTAAACTGTATAAGGCTCAGCTCTTGTAATCTTTCCTCATAACTTGTCCACTGTAGTACTGGAATCAGCCTTGTTGCTCTTCTCTGGACCTTTTCTAGCACTGCTATGTCCTTGTGAAGACCAAAACTGCACACAGGTCACCTTGAACTCCCACTCTTACTGCTGTTAAAACTGTAAATACTTCTGTTTTTTATTTACTTTATTTATCAGTCGAGTCGCTCTTCTCTGGACTTTCTCTTGTGTTGTTATGTCCTTTTTGTAGCCTGGAGACCCAAACTGCACACAAGACTCCAGATGAGGCCTCACCAGTGTGTTATAAAGCTTGAGCAGAACCTCCTGTGACTTGTACTCCACACATCAAGGCGCTATATAACGTCACACTCTCAGTTAACCTTTCTAATGGCTTCTGAACAGTCTGCCAGTTGATGGTGTCAAGTCCACTATGGCTCCTAAATCCTTCTCATAAGGTGGTCTCTCGATTTTCCTACCGCCCATTGTCTATTCAAACCTCACATTTTTACTTCCTACGTGTAATTCTTTACATTTACTGACGTTGTCTCCTGCCACAGATCTGCCCAAATCTTTATGCTGTCCAACTCCTCAAATCAGCCTAGTTGCTCTTCTCTGGACCTTTTCTAGTGCTGTCATGTCCTTTTTATAGCCTGGAGACCCAAACTGCACTCAGGACTCCAGATGAGGCCTCACCAGTGTGTTATAAAGCCTGAGCAGAACCTCCTGTGACTTGTACTGCACACATCAAGGCGCTATATAACACTATTAGCCTTCTCAATGTCTTCTGAGCATTGTCTGGAAGTCAATAACTTAGAGTCCTCTACGACTCTTAAATCCTTCTCATAAGGTGGACTCTCGATTTTCAGACCTCCCATTGTGTATTCTAACCTAACATTTTTACTTCCTATGTGTAATTCTTTACATTTACTGGCATTAAATTTCATCTGCCACTCATCTGCCCAGGCCTGTCTGCTGTCCAAGTCCTGGAATGAGCTTTGTTGCTCTTCTATGGGCCTTTTAAGGAGCTGCTATGTCCTTTTTGAAGCCTGGAGACCCAAACTGCACACAGGACTCCAGATGAGGCCTCACCAGTGTGTTATAAAGCTGGAGCAGAACCTCCTGTGACTTGTACTCCACACATCAAGGCGCTATATAGCACTATTAGCCTTCTCAATGTCTTCTGAACACTGGAAGTTGATCGTGTCGAGTCCTGTATGACTCCTGGGTCCTTCTCATGAGATGTACTTTCAGTTTTGACAGCACCAACCCCTGGAGTGGCAGTAGAATTACAGTCACTAGAGCCCTTTAGCTGTCCCCAAGGAGAATCAGAGATCCCCAAAGGGAGCTTCCTTCCATTATGCATTCAAATCTCAGAATAAAGCATTTTCTTCTTGAAATTCACATTTTGCTTAAAGATTTCTTTAATTTTTTGTTCTTGAAAAGCACTTTGCCAAGCATTAAAAAAAAAAAAACTCCTGCTGCCTTAATTACTTGAAATTGTCCCGACTTGTTAAATGTTTATGGCAGTCTTATGCGGTGCCATCTGTGCTGCTTTGAAGCTCCCTTTGTCTTGTGTCACGCACAAGGTGATCGATATGAGACGGAGGTGTCTCGCATTGTTTTTTTTTTCTTTTCGTTTCTATCTGCTTGAGACCTACAGGCCTTTATCTCATTAGCATTTTCTCTTGATAGCGTCTTTCAGTTTTTCATATTTCATTTACGCTTTATGATGCTAGTTTTCCATCCTGTCTGCTGTTTTCTCCCCTCTGCTTTTTTTTTTTCCAACAATTCTAAAATCCATAAATGTTGGGAGGAGAATACGTCATGCACTCCAGCCGAGCTCCTTTGATATTCTCAGGACGTTTTGAAACATTTTGTCAAGTAACAGGTTGCCGTCAACCCTCCTAATTCCTTTGCAGACTGGCCCATGTTAATCTCCTTTTGTTTAAATGAAATGATTTCCCTCATTCAAGGTCGTCTCATCTCTGCAGTTTTGGCAGCACTTTGGTGGAACGTCGAGAACTGTACACACTGTTCCAGATAAGGTCTTCAAAGCGTGTTGTATGGAGGAGCTGTAACCTCCCATGATGTAAATGGAGCTGATGAGAAGGGCTGTTTCAGTTGTGGATCTGATAAAAGAAGAAGAAGTAGGAGGCTGTTACTCCTCCGGAGCAGAAAAAATAAAAAGAGATGGTTAGGGAGGCAACATTTAATAACAATAATAATAATAAGTTTTACTTATGTAGCACCTTTCATACGCTCAAGGACACTTTACAATTCAACAAAAACACATTAACAAGACAGTAGAAGTTACATACAAGAAAACAAATAATACTTACTGAAGAGATGTGTTTTTAACAGGAGTTTGAAATGAATAATAGATTTTTCCTCACAAATAATAATAATAAGTTTTATTTATGTTGCGCCTTTTGTACTCTCAAGGACACTTTATAATTCAATAAACACATTAACAAAACAATAGAAATCACATACAAGAATATGAATAAAACTCATTGAAGAGATGTGTTTTTACCAGGAGTTTGAAATTAATAATAGATTTTTCCTTGCAAAGGCTGAAAGGAAGAGCAATTCCAGATTTTAGGCCAAACCCCAACCCCAAGTTCCTAGGCTGTATTTAAGTACAGTGAGTAAGTGAGTGTCCGATGATCTTAACGCATGGGCAGGAGTTTAAGGAAGCGGCAGCTCAGACAGATAATGAGGGGCTAAACCATGAAGGGCTTTAAAGGTGATGAGAATAATTTGATATGTGATTCTTGAAAAGACTGGTAACCGATGCAAATCATAGAGGACAGGCGTGATGAGAGCAGATTTTTTAGTGTGTGTAAGTAAATGAGCAGCAGAATTCTGAACATACTGTAATGTATTGATATATTTAGTCAGGAGCCCATAAAACAATGCATTGCAATAGTCCAGACGGGTAGTGATGACGAAAGCGTGAATCAGTGTTTCAGTGTCGTTCACACTGAGGAAAGAATGCAGATGAGCAATGTTACTGAGATGAAGAAAAAACTGTCTGTACTATTGAGCTAATGTGTGATTGAAAAGTAAGGAGCTGATCAAAGATGACACCCAAATTACGGACTGATGCTGAGGGTTCAACCAGGATCCCATTGACGTCAATTTTTAGCCCATGAAGGGTAGAGAGGACAGATCTGGTGCCAACTAATAAGATTTCTGTTTTATCAGGATTGACTTGTAAAAAATGATCTGTCATCCAATGATTGATTTCCCGAATGCAGTCAGTCAGTGCAACAGGTGAAGATGTTGCAGTTGCACTAACACTTACATAAAATTGTGTGTCATCGGCATAGCAGTGGAAGCTCAGACCATACCGACGAATAATCTCACCTAATGGGAGCATACAGAGAGGATTAGACCGAGAACTGACCCTTGAGGGGTACCTTGTGTGAGTGAAGTAGTGGCACATTTGTGTTCCCTAATGAAGACGTAATACTGGCGATCGCTGAGGTATGATGTGAACGCCGTCCAGAGAAGTTGCCCCCCACATTTCACCCCAAACACATTTCGCCCTCGGTAATTTTCACCCCACCCACGCATTTCACCACCACTATACCTATTTTGCCCCCATATTTATGTATATAACTATAATTGCAATTAAAAATGTAATAAACATTACCCAACATTGAAAATAAAAAAAGCTCACTCAGGTAGTGTTCTTATACGTCACAGATCAACGTGTTCCACTGTAAAATCGTTTGGATTCGTTTAATCGAAGTAAAAATTTAGATTTGTTTCATTTAAGTGATGCACTCTTGCTAACTTTATCATTTTGCTACAAAAATGTTTAAAATAGGAAAGCCAGTTTTGAACGCTGAGAACAATTATTCACTTTAATTTTTCTAGAAACTTCCAATGCTCAGATCGTCGGTGGGGATATTAGAAGTTACTGGGGCGGGGGTGAAATATCATGGAGGTGAAATGTAGTAGGGGCGAAATTTCCGTAAAGCGATGTGAACCAAGAAAGAGCAGCACCAGAGATACCAATAGCTGGGAGTCGGGACAGTAAGATGTCCTGGTTAACTGTATCAAAAGTCAAGGAGAACAAGAATATCGGCCATTCCAGAATCTGCGGTTATAAGTAAGTCATTGGTTACCTTAAGTAAAGCAGTTTCAGTGCTATGTAGGGCTTTGAGATGCTGGTGCTAGAACACATCAAGGACATCATCCCTGACAGTCTGGACCCCTTCTAGTTTTCCTACCGTTGCAACAGGTCCACTGAGGATGCCTTCTTCATAACACTTCACACCACCCTGTCTAAGCTGGAGAACAAGAACTGTTATGCCAGGCTGCTGTTTGTGGACTACAGCTCTGCATTTAACGCCGTTATTCCATCCCAGCTCATCGCTAAACTCCTGGATCTGGGGCTTAGCTCTTCACTGTGCAGCTGGGTACTGGACCTTCTCACCGACAGACCTCAGCAAGTGTGTATTGGTGGAAAAACCTCCTGCATCATCTCCATCAACACTGGCACCCCGCAGGGCAGCGTGTTGAGCCCCCTGCTTTACTCTCTCTACACCCATGACTGCATAGCTAAGTACAGCTCTAACACCATCCTCAAGTTTGCTGACGATACCACTGTAATAAGTCTGATCAGCGAGGACGATGAGACGGCCTACAGGGAGGAGGTCAGACTCCTGTCAGAATGGTGTCAGGACAACATCCTCACCCTCAATGTTAGCAAAACTAAGGAGATGATTGTGGATTTCCGCAAACAGGCAACAGAGCACAGCCCCATCTACATCGGAGGTGAGGCTGTGGAGCAGGTTAGCAGCTTTAGGTTCTTCGGAGTCACCCTCAATGATGATCTTAAATGGTCAAGTCACACTGTGGCAGTAGTCAAGAAAGCCCAACAACGCCTCTTCTTCCTCAGGAGACAGTAAAGCCCGGATGTCCCCCACAACCCTGTGCAGATTCTACAGGTGTACTGCGGAATCCATCCTGACAGGATGCATCACATCCTGGTACAGCAACTGCTCAGTTCAGGACTGCAGAGCTCTGCAGCGTGTGGTGAATACAGCACAGCAGATGACGGGCACACAGCTCCCTGCGAACCATGACATCCACACTACACATTATCTCAGGAAAGTGAACAGTATCCGGCGGGACCCCAGCCACCCTGCACTGTCACTTTTCATCCTCCTCCCATCAGGGAAGCGACTAAAGTCCATTCGGATACGCACCTCCAGGTTCAGGAACAGTTTCTACCCAACTGCAATTAGACTCATGAACAATCAGTAACCTTGTGTCACCTCCATTGCTACCTGCACATATACTTCTGCCACTGTCTCTATTTATTCCTAGCATTCTGGTTTTATTTATTTACTTATTTATATTCATTTATTTATTTTGTGTGTTTTTTTTTTGTTTTTTTTTCATCTTTGTTCACTGTCTGCGGGGGCATATGCAAGCAAGCATTTCATTGTACATGGTACTTGTACACATGACAATAAAGAATTGAAATTGAGGCAGGTTATGCAAGTTTAAATAATCATTGAGTTGAGCAGCAACAACCTTTTCTAAGATCTTAGCCATAAATGGAAGATTAGAGATTGGGTGATAAAACAGATCTGAGCCTGGTTTCTTTAAAACAGGGGTTACAGCAGCAGTTTTTAAATCACTTGGAACAACACGGGTGCGGTAATTACAGTTGATAAAGTGAGAAATGGGAGCAGAAAGTTTATCAATGCAAGCCTTAATCAGTAAAGTGCGGCAGGTAGATTGATTTAATTTCTGCTGTTTTCCATCTTTTAACATATTTCTGGTTGTTAGGCATTTGAATAACATGCATCTGTTTCCTTTGATGGCTCAACCCAAGTACTTTAAACGGTTTCTACAGTAGTTGTGTGCTGTGATGATTTCATGTAATTTTGTACTTTCAAGCTCGGAACAACCACTCCTACCTCCTAAACTACCTCTATTAGGGTAAACTAAATATCAGACCTACAGTAAGTGTAAAAGAACAAGCAAGAGGAGGCCGTTCAGGTCAAGTGTTGCTCATCTATTCAGCTCAGTTTAGCTCAGTAGCCCAGGGGTTCTCGTCCCGGTGCTTTTTAGAAGTTTCCAAGCTTTCCTCAGCTCCACGTCTTGATTATTTTCTTGTCATTTCCCAGTGACCTTTTTCTCCATTGAAGTGTTTCCTGGCCTTCTTAGTCTCCAGTGTGTGTCCTTGAGGATGTGCTTCACTGTTTGAAAAGCCTCGGGTTGATCCTTTTCAAAGTTTTGAAAACTTAGAATAAGTCCCTGTGAGGCCTTTCTGCTCCTGAATGAAGAGTTTTAATTCCCTGATCCTCTCTGAGGAGGTCATGCCCTTGAACTCCTGGAGTGCCCCTGGTTGCTCATCTGCACAGCTTTTCAGCTACAGTGCCTTTTTTATGGAGTATGGTGACGAGAACTGAATGCAGGACTCCAGAGATCCTCTTAATATTAATAATAATAGAAGTAATTCTTTGAGCTGGAGGTGGCAGAGTTAAAGATGCTAAGATTTGCATTGGGTATGACGAGGATGGACAGGATTAGAAATGAGGACATTAGAGAGTCAGCTCAGGTGGGACGGTTGGGAGACAAAGTCAGAGAGGCAAGATTGCGTTGGTTTGGACACGCGCAGAGGAGAGAGAAGGGTGCTAAGGATAGAGCTGCCAGGGAAGAAGAAAAGAGGAAGGCCTAAGAGGAGGTTTATGGATGTGTTAAGAGAGGACATGCAGGTGATGGGTGTGACAGAACAAGATGACGAGGACAGGAAGAGATGGAAAAGATGTGGCGACCCCTAACGGGAGCAGCCGAAAGAAGTAGTAGTAGTAATTCCTTACATTTACAGAGTGCCTTTTCTCACTACTCGAAGTACTTTATAAAGTGCGTGGGGAGCCACTTCAACCACCACCAATGTGCAGCTTCCTCCTGGACGATGCGATGGCAGCCATTTTTGTGTCTGTACACTTTCCACACATTACCTAGTAGGTGATGAAGTGGTGAGAGGCACTTGGCTGATTAGAGACCACAGATGATTAGGGGGTCAGAATGACCAGGCCGTGGTGGGCAGTTTAGCCAGGACATTGGGGGTACACCCTACTCTTTATGAGGAATGACTAGGGATCTTCACTGACCGCAGAGAGTCAGGACCTCAATTTTACGTGTCATCCGAAGGACGGTGCCATTTTTACAGCCAGATGACTGCCAGAAGATGAAGTCTATTTTTTTTATACAATATATTAAAACCCTTGCTCTCATATTTAATTTGTTACAATTTTTTACAGTGGACCTGGGGTTAAAAAACAGGCAAGTTCAGTGCATGGACAGCACTATTTTCATAGCTCTGTGTCCCTGTCACTGTACTAGACCATTGGCATCCACATTCAGGCCACAGGGTAAGCGCCTCTCCTCCTATATAATATGAACTGTACATTACTCTTCATCTGCAGCATATATGCCGAGTCTAAATCCCATGGAGGACCATCTGTCATTATGCCAACTCGAAGGCAATGGTGGTCACGGTTTGTTCCAGTGGACGGCATGGGCTGCTGTTTTTCACTTTTCTACACATCCTCAAAACATTCAGTTTGGAAAACCCGATGCAGAAAGGGAATGAGACCACCTAAGGTCTTCCTCAAGAGGTCATATTCTCCATCCAATTTGTGTCTTTACATAAGAATTGCCCACCATTTAAGGTTTGGACAGAGAGTGTTAAAAAATATAAAAAAGCTCTCTTTAAAGCTCGCTCAGAATACTATTCTACAATAATAGATAGCAATAATAAAAATCCTCGGGTACTGTTTAGAACAGTGGCTAAATTAACAAATGGGAATTCAGATCTACAGTGCAAAATACCAACAGATATAGGTACCGATATACAGATATTTTCATCGGATTAGCGCTATTTCAGCTGTGGAATGGCTGAATGGGGGAGGCAGCTTGATGAATGAGGTCTCCAGGACTCTAAACAAATCCAAATCATATTATGTGATATCATCTACTGTTAAATTCTACTCCGTACCTCTAAAATTTTTATTTTTATACTGTATTGAGGATCTGTTCTGTGTATTGTATTGACCCCCTTCTTTTTGACACCCACTGCATGCCCAACCTACCTGGAAAGGGGTCTCTCTTTGAACTGCCTTTCCCAAGGTTTCTTCCATTTTTTTCCCTGCAAGGGTCTTTTTTGGGAGTTTTTTCTTGTCGTCTTAGAGAATCAAGGCTGGGGGGCTGTCAAGAGGCAGGGCCTGTTAAAGCCCATTGCGGCACTTCTTGTGTGATTTTGGGCTATACAAAAAATAAATTGTACAGGTATTGTTTGCTCAAACTGGAGCATCAAGTTTTAGAAAGGACTCGTTCTGACACAAGTAACTTTTTCAAGTTTCTTTGATACTTAAAACATACATAAAACTCAAACACTGCGTATCCCACCCAACTTTCCCACATAAATGACAGTCAGGTCAGTATCTGCTTCACCGATGTAGACCATGGCTTACAGGTGTGTGTATGTTTGTCTGAAATGAACGTTTAAGAGGCTTTCAACAGAAAAGTGGACATCAAGCATGTCAGGAATGCATCATAGGTTAAAAAAAAAAAAAAAAAGCTCAAACAAGATGAAGGCCGGGACAGCTCCGAAACCGCCAGCCATTCATGGAAAGAGCCTGATGTGACCCTTTTCTAAAATTGTGTCATCTAAGCAGCTCAATACACAGGACAGAGAGAGGGGAAACTGCCCAAGGTTTGTGTCCTGTTCTAGTGAGAAAGTCACAGATTAACATCTTATTGAGCAAACAACTTGTTACTAATGATATGACCAGCCATTCACCACATACAGCAGACATCAGGTGCCATCTTCTAGGCATGCTCGCTTCATTTTGTGCCCCCTGTCACAGTGGCAGTCTGCCATGCTCAACACCTGTGGAATTTGACCTTTCCTCTTATTTGCTTTTACTCTTTCACGGTTGCTCTGTGATGTGCTTGGCGAGCAGATGTCACTGGAGGACATGGCGTCCTGCACGGATTTTTAAGATATTATTGTATATCAGACCTCTGAGAAGGGCCTGTGTCCTTTTAAAGGCAGTATTTTGAATAGTGGAGTGAATCTGAGATATCAGGAATAAGTTCAATGAAAATGTCCTGCACATTTGCATCTTTCTGAATTTTGCTGTTTGTTTGAACAGCTGTTGGCGCAAGTGCAAGGCAATAATGACTTGTATGGGCTCCACCGGGTACCTCCTGAGATCTTTAACACAAACGGTGAGGAATACAGGTGAATAAGGAGGATGTCAGTCAGTCATTTTCTAACCTGCTTAGTACTGAACAGGGTCGTGGGGGTCTGCTGGAGCCTTTCCCGGCTAGCATCGGGCACAATGCAGAAACAAACCCTGGACATGGTGCCAGTCCATCACTGGGCACACACACACCAATCATACACGAGGACCAATTTGGGATCGCTAGTTCACCTAACTGCATATCTTTGGACTGTGGGAGGAAACCCAAGAATAGTCACATGATTAGTATGGGATGTTATTATAGTCACTTACAAGAGCAACAACAATACAAAGAGTAACATGAACGGGTTAACAGAACACATTGGATAAGAAGGGGAATGCAGGGCACAAATAAGTCAGTATGTGTGAATTGTGGCCATCAGGTTATGTAGTATACCAATGTCAACAATAACTGTCGGAAAACGCAATTTGTTACATAAACGTTATTGTCTGCGAAAATATTCCCCTGTGTATAACCCACAAGTACATGAATGTTTAACACAGGTGTCGATGTAACTCTGGAAAATGTAGGGTACAACTGGCCATGAGTAAAAACAGGGCCTGACAAACTCTGACATTATTAAACGTTTGTCCTTGTGACTTGGTGATAGTCACACGATATGCTAAACGAACGGGGAATTGCCTACGTCGTAATATAGCACTATTTAAAATGAAAGAGCAGGTTTCAAAAATATATTTCAAACAAACTGTGTAAGACAGAAACACATTCCGCACTTCACTGGATAGAGGAAAGTTTAAAGTTTGATCCTATGGTCCTTGAGGTTGCATGCCCTCAACATGAGCACAATGTGTAGCACAACAAACATCGAAATGGTAGACCATTTCTTGCCACACACGAGTCAACTGGTCCCTAGTTACTGAATTCACAGCTTCCTCAATTCAGTAGATAGATACTTTATTAATCCCCAAGGGGAAATTCACATACACCAGCAGCAGCATACTGATAAAGAAAAATATTAAATATTTTTATAAATATTTATATTTAATAAAAAAGCAGTGCAAGTTAAAAAAAATGCAAGGTGGAGAGTGCTTGGCAGGTGTAACAGTCTATAATCTTGTGTAGTGTTAACGTTTACCCCCCCCAGATGGAACTGAAGAGTCGCATAGTGTGGGGTCTCCTCAGTCTGTCAGTGGAGCAGGACGGTGACAGCAGTCTGTCGCTGAAGCTGCTCCTCTGTCTGGAGATGATCCTGTTCAGTGGATGCAGTGGATTCTCCATGATTGACAGGAGCCTGCTCAGCGCCCGTCGCTCTGCCACGGATGTCAAACTGTCCAGCTCCGTGCCTACAATAGAGCCTGCCTTCCTCACCAGTCTGTCCAGGCGTGAGGCGTCCCTCTTCTTTATGCTGCCTCCCCAGCACACCACCGCGTCGAAGAGGGCGCTTGACACAACCATCTGATAGAACTTTTGCAGCATCTTATTGCAGATGTTGAAAGACGCCAACCTTCTAAGGAAGTATAGTCGGCTCTGTCCTCTCTTGCACAGAGCATCAGTTTTGTCAGTCCAGTCCAATTTATTATCCAGTTGCACTCCCAGGTATTTATATGTCTGCACCCTCTGCACACAGTCACCTCTGATGATCACGGGGTCCATGAGGGGCCTGGGCCTCCTAAAATCCACCACTAGCTCCTTGGTTTTGCTGGTGTTCAGTTGTAGGTGGTTTGAGTCGCACCATTTAACAAAGTCCTTGATTAGGTTCCTATACTCCTCCTCCTGGCCACTCCTGATGCAGCCCACCATAGCAGTGTCGTCAGTGAACTTTTGCACGTGGCAGGACTCCGAGTTGTATTGGAAGTCTGATGTATGTTGGCTGAACAGGACCGGAGAAAGTACAGTCCCCTGCGGCGCTCCTGTGCTGCTGACCACAATGTCAGACCTGCAGTTCCTGAGACGCAAACATAATTCTTACAGCACCACTTCCTGTGTCCAAGTGGGAGAAGGATCAGTGTAGCCTGTAGATGATGGCATCCTCCGCTCCCACCTTCTCCTGTTATGTGAACTGCAGAGGTTCGAGGGCATGGCGGACCTGTGTCCTCAGGTAGTGAAGCAGCAGCCGCTCCATGGTCTTACTCACAGTGCGACAAGCCTGAAGTCATTCAGCTCACCATGACGTGATACCTTTGGGACTGGGGTGATGCAAGATGTTTTCCAAAGCCTCTTGAAGATTAGTGGGCATAGGTGGAACAAACACACTTTCTTTAATGTACCCCCATAGATAAAAATCACAGGGGGCAAGGCCTGGAGGCCATAGACGATGAGCAAGATCTTGTTGTCTACCTCTTCCAGTCCATCTTCCTGGAATGGTGTCGTTCAGGTAACTCCGGACCTCCAAGTGGAAATGAGGCGGGGCACCATCTTACATGAAAATGAAGTCATTAGAATCTTCTGGAATTTGGGGAACTTTTTTATGCCACTCGTAAATTATGTGGCTGTTTGTTGAACCATTGGCGGAATTCACATTGCACTTGAACAATGGACTCACACTTCGCAAATTGCAGCATACAAAATGATTTCTCTTGTGTGGTGTTGTCGCCATTTTACTATAAACGAGAAACAGTGCTCAGTAGCATTCACTGATACTTTTAAGCGGGCTTTTAAACTTAATGTGTTTTTGTCTTATAGAGTTTGTTTGAAATACATTTTTGATATCTGCTCTTTCATTTTGAATAGCCCGGTATAAAGGGAATATCTTGTTTTGAGTTGTCAGGGTTATGGAATCCCCATAGGTTTCCGTCGTAATGTTTCTTCTTGTCTGGAAGTTGCCGTTGCTCTTCAGAAAGGTTATGTGTGTAATTAATTTTTCGTTCACTGCCTACGTGCGAGACTTGCTGCTGCTGATCTTTGGATAATGTCACTCTGTGGTTTGTCATACGTTGTCTTTGTTGTTCTAAGGCATCTTGACTGTGCTGGTTGGTCTGGCGTGATGTCGATGTTTCTGCTTCTTTGTGTTGGTGTGAGTAAGTAGGCCGGCGAGACCGTTTCTGTCGGTACACTGTATGCGCCTTTTCATTTTATCAGGAGTCTTACGTTGAAGTCAAGGAACGAGGAGGTGCAAAATGGTAGTGTCATAAGCCAGCTTCAGTGAATAACAAAGTATGCATCAAATAAACAGTCAAATACCACAGTCGATAACTGAAAAGAATTGAAGAACTCAAGATAAGTCTAAGACCAAAATCTGCCACGAACACAGATTCCTTGCTATTGTTATGGAGGGATTATAGTAGTTGTGACAACCGTTATTTATATCGAGCATGGACGGACACAAGTGGAATAATACAAGGATATTGATTTCAGACCCACCATCCTTTTCTCACTCTATATGTGCCCTAGGAATCGAGGTTCTTTAGGAGGTGGTGTTGGTTCTTGGAAGAGGTGGTTTCATGGCTGTTGTGTGAAGGAGATACCAACTTTTAAATTTGCATTTGTTAGCCAAAAGGCTTTGAACACGCTCTGTTTATGTTCTTTTTTGATTTCCTTGAAATGCTACCGGAACTCTCAAAATGTATTTTATGTCTTTTCAGCGCCGGGCCGAAAGGTGACAACATTTACGAATGGAGGTCAACCATCCTGGGCCCTCCAGGTTCTGTCTATGAAGGAGGAGTTTTCTTTTTGGACATCACATTTTCATCGGATTATCCTTTTAAACCACCAAAGGTAGGCAATGCAACAAGTAAATCCAAACTGTTATTAGTAATTGTTTAGAGATATCCATCCATCCATTATCCAACCCGCTATATTGTAACTACAGGGTCATGTGTGTCTGCTGGAGCCAATCCCAGCCAACACAGGGCGCAAAGCAGAAAACAAACCCCAGGCAGGACATCAGCCCACCGCAGTGTTTAGAGATATCCTTATCTATACTAATAAACGGCAAAGCCCTCACTCACTCACTCACTGACTGACTGACTGACTGACTGACTGACTGACTGACTCATCACTAATTCTCCAACTTCCCGTGTAGGTAGAAGGCTGAAATTTGGCAGGCT
>JANRMT010062814.1:5113313-5153328 GCA_026402145.1 Polypterus bichir lapradei
CAGGGCCATGTAGGTTTGGATTTTTTTTTCTCCCTAAATAATAAAAAACATCATTTAAAAACTGCATTTTGTGTTTACTTGTGTTATATTTGACTAATGGTTAAATGTTTTTGATGATCAGAAACATTTTGTGCGACAAACATGCAAAAGAATAAGAAATCAGGAAGGGGGCAAATAGTTTTTCACACCACTGTATATACATACATATATATATATATATATTATGGGGTGCCAAGCAGGCAAATACAATGATTTTCTGAATATATAAAATCAAAACTTGAATATATAAACTCAGTGTTGGAATATATAAAATCATTCATGAATATATAAATTCAAAACTTGAATATATAAATTCAGTGTCAGAATATAAAAAGTCATTCCTGATTATATAAATTTAAAGTCAGATTATATATAAAGTTATTGAAAGAAACGACTCAGGCACATTTTTAGTAAATTCAATGACTTCCTAATACAACGTAATGAAATAAGTTAAAAAAAAACGTATTCAGAAAAACAAAATGTATATTTATAAATAAAAAAAAATGTTCAGTTAATTTATTCAAAATGATGTATGTGCCCGGCATTTTAAGCACTATATTTATTTATTCTTTTTGTATGGGCAAATTTTTGGACGAACCTCACAAGCCCAATGGATTCTGAGTGGCTTTCACTAGTACGAGTAAAATGACAAGCACCGTAATTAGAGAATACTTAATGGAACTAGACCATTTTATGTATGAATTGTCCTAACTTTATATATTCGGGAATGATTTTATATATTCGGACGCTGACTTTATGTGTTCAAGTTTTGATTTTATATATTCAGAAAATCATTGTATTTGCCGATTTTGTGCAGCAATTTTATGTCATGCTTTTTGTCACTCTTTAAATGGGGCTTATTTTAAAACCTACATATATGTTTGGTATCATGCTTTTCAGAATGTATTGAATTTTAATGTGATTTTGTTAGATTTTCAGATTTTAAATTATAAATTAAAATATCAAGAAAGTCGTGGTTTTTATTATTAAGAAAGTCATGGTTTTGCGGCCTACCAGGGCCTGCCAGGCTGCAAGTGGGGGTTGCCCCCCTAATATATGTATGTGTGTGTGTGTGTGTGTGTATGTATATATATGTATATATATTTATGTATATTTATATATATATATTTATATATATATATATATATATATATATATATATATAGGGCAAAATCAAAGTTGTAAGATTGCACTGTAGGATTTATTTGTATTGTCACAGAAGAAATTCTGGCAATAGTGTTTGTGAGCAGATGAAGTGACACTCAGCACTGTTTGTGACAGATCAGCAGTCGTTACCCACAGCTGCTACTCCTCTTTGTGGCCCTCACGTCTCACTGACCATCTAACATTTTTAAATGTTTAATATCTCTGGGCCTTTCGTTAATTTCAGACCTCCTAAAGCTTACGTCCTCATAAAGGCTGTTGTGTATGTGGGCTGCCTTCTTAAAGTCTCGGCCTCTTGTCTCAAGGCTTTCTGTCTATTGTGCCACATCCTCTTAGGCGGTCAGAAGCTTTTGTTGCTTTTCTTCTTGGTTCCCCACGTCCATCTGTAATTGGCTTCATTTCCTTTCTACTCTATAATTGAAACAGCAGGTTTGGAATGTCGGTGGATAGACTATTAACACATTCATTTAATATTTTGAATAAATCTTATATAGTGGCTGGCAAGTCTGGAATGCAGACAGTATGATTTTAATAAGATGGAAATCTTCCAGCGTGAAACTGTTCAAATTCATCTTCAGAATAAATTTTGAACAATTCACACTTTTTTCTTTTAATACCATGCCTTTTTATGGCTAAAATGTGTATGAGTGTTTATTTTATTGCTAATAACTTAGCAATTAAATTTAAGATAATTATTATCCAAGAAGCAAATTTGCTAGCAGTGGGTTGAAATGTGTGATCGCACAAGAGAAAGCAGCTGAAATTCTGTCACAGCCATTTCCCAAACTTACTCTTTAGTCCCCAAAAATGTCTTTTTCAGTCTGCCCACCCCACTAATAATTCATAGACGCAAAGAATGCAAAGAACCACTTGGATGGTTCTTTGCACTTTATTTTCATTTAAATAAAATGCTAGAAAATAAATAATGAGGAGAGACTTCAAGAGAACGCTGATGTCTTAGAAGTTCAAGTTTTAAATTGCAAAGCATGCAGAGTGTGGCTGTTACTATGTGTTAACTCGCACTGACCTCTCCGGTCCTCCATGACAAGAAGGGTACAGCCTTGCACCTGGGGGGTTTGAAATAAACACTCTTTAATCAAAAATGTAAAAAGTTGGCAAGGTATCTGTGGCCAAGCGGAAGGTAGGTACACTCCAACGTCAAGCATTGGCACTGTATCTGATCATGTTCAGCTCTGACGGAAGAGCACCCCTCACGTGGGGAGAAAAGCATATGGCCGAGATATCTCAGCCAATGAGTAGCTACCCTCTAAAGCACACGTAGCTCTGATCTCTCTCTCAAAAACTTCAAACGTTACTCTTTAACAATCTCTAGATGATAATGTCTGCTGAACAAACAGGTATTGCTAGCTAAGAAGAGGCGAGGTGGTGAGAGGTAGAGAGACTCGAACGGAGGCGTGTGAGTGAGGAGGAGGGCCCCGCCCACCTGCCCCTCCCACCTGCCCCTCCCCTCAGCCCACAGCCTGTCTCTCCGATTTGCGCGAACAAATCGGTGCTGCAACTAAACTCTCTAATACTTAGCGCGATGAGAGAAGTTGCAAAATCAAATGGAATGTTCATACAAATTATAGGAAAAAAACTCAATCTAAATCCGTTAAGTAGTTCTCTCGTGAAAAGTGAACAGACATACAGACACACATTGGATTTTATATATATATATATATATATAGAGATTTATGTATATTATTTGTTGTACTAGGGTGTTGTACCGTGTTAGCCATTATGAATATAGTGAGAAGTCAAGGAAAATGAAACCTTTTTATTGGCTAACTAAAAAGATTACAATATGCAAGCTTCATCTTGCGTGAAGAGTTGCCTCGAAAGTTTGTGTATATTATTTGGAAATGCTCAAGTGTAGTTTTTGGATGTTTAATAAAAAAAAGAAAAAGAAGTTAGCTTTTATTCTTTTATCGTGGTGCCACAGTACTTTACTTTAATGTGGTGAAGTGTACAACATGGCCTCGTGTATGTTTTGGATGAGAGGGACGATGCACTCAAGTTTGGGGGTGCAGCTTGTATCCTACTAGGCACTTCACCGATGTTGTTCATCCCGCTCTCATAGAGTAAAGCGGTAGTTCTCAAACTGTGAGGCGGGCCCCCCTAGGGGGGGGTGCGAAGTAACAAAAAGGGGGGCGCGAAGATGTGCAAAAAAGAAAGCAAAAATTAAAAATATGAAAAATACATCTATTGAAACCAAAACAAATTAACTTAAACTACATTCTGATACTAGAGATTGGACCACTCGAGTCAGGTGACCATAATATAACGTGTTAACTTGAACAGTGGAGAATTTAGTTTGTAAATCAATCAATAAAGTTCATTAGCTTTAGTTATTTTTTTGTCACTTAATAAAATGTACCTTAATATGAGATATAAACAGTGTTTAACCTTTTTAACTTTTTAATTTATTTTATTAGGAATTTCCGGGAGGTTTCGCTCTCTCTCTATCTGCGTTATGTGCAATTGGCCCTAACCATTCACAGGTTTACGATTCACAGCTTCTTCTATCTGCGGGTTTGTCATAAGCAATTAAATAAAAAAAATATTATAAAAGTTGTAAACGGGTAAAATGTCATCCCCACAATGCGGTGCATTTTGAATTAAAGATGGGACTCTCAGCCAGGGAATGAGGGGGAGTGGCAGGCAAACGCAAAGCATTATGGAAACAACATCTTTCCAATTTCCTGTGAACACCACTTTTCCAGGAAGTAACTGTTAATAATATTTTTTTTTAACAAAAATTGCATAGATTTTGCACATTTTGACCATGCGACTGGCTATCAGACATGTGGATTATGCAACAGGAGTTCCTTCAAAAAAATATTTTTTTCTTTTTTCCTTGGCCATTTGTCACATCATTTGCTGCTGTTCAGAATTTGTCACTGCCGGGCACTGTTGAGTTTCAGTATTCAAGATTTACTTTCTCTACAAAAACATCATTAAAAGTTTTTCTTGGCTACCACTAAAAAACTACTTGGGGTAAGTAGCAATTTAAAAAATATTGTTTTTTGGCGGAGTTCTCCTTTAACAGTAAGGTATATCATGAAAATCCTTTAATCTGTCGCTGCGGCCAGCAGGCTTGAAGATGGTGGTGGTTGTTGCACTACAGTGCAGTATACGGCACAGTAAGTACATATCATTTATATATATATATATATATATATATATATATATATAAAACTGTATCGTATTATCTAAAATTTATTAAATAATTGACTGAATGTTATTGGTAATGTTTCTGGTCAACAGTACAGTATTAGGGGGTGAGGTGTGGGGCCCAAAACGTATTCATGGATTTTTGCATTTGCAGGGGTCTTGTGCCCCTAATCCTCACGAATCACAAAGAATAACTGTACTCTGGGAAGTCTTCACTATAAAAGCTGTTAGGTTAAAAATTAAAACATAACGTGCATTACTTGAAATCTTTGGGTAAAGTGGGGCCCAGGAGTCTTCAGGAATTTAAGGCTGCATAATGGACACCCAGGATTCTTACCTGGCTGGAATGCGTCCATAACGGAAGGAGCTTGCATGGGGCAATGCCTCCCTCGGGACAACAGAGGGCAGCCCCCCAGGGCGTGCTACAGTGCCATTGGTGTTTAACCCGGAAGCTCACCCCTGCTCTGGCGTGTGGAGAACAGCTGAGCCCTCCTCTACGGGGCCACCGCCACACCCAGAAGTGCTGCCGGAAGGAGATCGTGTAACACCTGGCGCACTTTGGGGGGCTCTCTAAAACATGCCTACTGCCACAACTCAAAGAGAGAGTCGGGAGGAGGTGGACAAAGCTTGCTGGAGGAGGAAGAGGAGGAGAAGTGGAGGCAGAGAGAACGAAGAATGGGGACAATGCATTGCTGCTAATCGGAGCTTGTGCTGTGTGCTGCTGTGGGGAGCGAAGGAAAGACGTTTCCACAGCTGAATAAAGGAGTGCGTTGTGTGAAACTCGTGGCCTCTGTGTCTGTTGTGTCCGGGGTCTGGGGAGCTGTACAGGGTGGTCCAGATTTAATTATGCAGATCCGGATCGTCTGGATGACTTTGATTTGTGCGGGGACAATTCCAGTTTGGCGTGAAGACGATTCTTCATGTCGTCAGTTTGCACACTTCTCAATGGTCCAGGATTTTTCGGGTGATTTTCTGTGTAATAAACTTAAGTTATAGCGTAATAAAAATTGCATAATTAGTTCTGCACCACCCTATACACTGCCCTGGTGTCCACACTAGTTTTTAATTTTCTCAACACTGGACTCTGTTTTGGTGCCTTTTTAAATTTTTTAATACGTTTTATAGCACCATGTCCTGTTGCTTCATTTAGAGCTGAAGTTGATGAAACCTTTTGCCTTTTTAGTATTCGTTTCACTGTCCTCTGTTTTGTTACCACCTGGCCTTAAGTGCATATCCGTGACGTCCCAGTCTACTTCCATTGTTTTTTATTATTACAATCCATACTCACAAACAGTTTACTTGTTTAAATTGAGCACGCTACGCCGGGCTTAAAGCCAACCTGCTGTGGAAGGTGCCACATTAAAATGAGAACTGAGTGCCCCTCAGATTATTATCCAGGGTGGCCTGCTTTGTTTAGTAGCATTTTGTGTAATTTGACACTACAGATGCTCAATACAAAAAGAACCTTTAGAGAAACAAGAATCTTCTCACTCTGTCGAGCCGTTTGTAATTTCAAGGGCGAGTTGAATTTGTTTGACGTGAACCGAGCGAGGCAGCTGGAGAATGTGGACTGTGGCGGCCTTTCGTGTTTGTGTGTCAAAGGGCAGAATGTGCTGCATAGCTGAACTGGAGGGCCGCAGAGTCAGTCTGCCGGTTTGCTTGGCTGTCTGATGTTTTCATTTCCATTTTATTTATTTGTTTTATCTTTTCTCTTTTGCAGCGGACCCTCTTGTCGGGAGCATAGCCACTCAGTATTTGACCAACAGAGCAGAGCATGACAGGATAGCCAGACAGTGGACCAAGAGATACGCCACATAAATAAAATGCCCTCTTGTGCAGTGTGAAGAACCAGGAGGCGACTTTACAATGTGCAACAAATCTTTATAGCCTTTACAATACGGACTTCTGTGTATATGTTATACTGATTCTACTCTCGGCTTTTATCCTTTGAAGACTGGACGAAGATTCAAAGACGGTAAACGTGACTGGAGTAGAATTTTGTAGCTGTAGATTTAGTTATGTTTAAATACCTACTTGCAAGTCTTGCTTCTTTGGGATATCAAAATGTATTTTGTGATGTAATAAGGAAAATGTTCCTAAAGTCAACCAAATATTATGGTGCATTTTAGCCTAATCCATTATCTGTATGAAGTTAAATAAAATAGCTGTAGATTATTAGGAATTATGTCATTTATAT
Organism: Polypterus bichir lapradei; assembly: GCA_026402145.1. NCBI lineage: Eukaryota > Metazoa > Chordata > Cladistia > Polypteriformes > Polypteridae > Polypterus > Polypterus bichir. The sequence goes on from JANRMT010062814.1 coordinate 5,119,888, forward strand.
TAAACCCAGATCCATTTCCAGTTATGTGGTACATGCTGTTGTGAACTCTGTTTTACCTTTGTCAATTTGTAATGAAGAGATTTCATCTAACCCTTTTGTAGCTCAATGAGAGAGGAAGAAAGAGAAAAAGCAAACATGTTGAGCAACCACTGTAACATCCCAAAACACAATAAACTTGTTCCCCAGGGTGACGTGTCGTTCCTGCTCCCTGCCGTCTTAGGACACGACAGGGCAAAAATGAAGACGAGGAGGACACAAAAGGAAGGAAGGACGGCGGACGGGAGAGAAACCCGAGAATTCTGCGTTTATAAGGTGAGGTCAGGAGGAGCAGCGGCCTGACAGAGAAGCACAAGTGCCGCCGCCCCGCCGCTGGTGGTCTCCTGAGGCCGCAGGTCAACGTCTTATTTTAGTCTTTTTTTTTTTTCTTGTTTGTTTTGTTGTTTTTTTGTTATTTTTAACAGCTGTGGATAAATGATACAAGTGTACATGATGATATCTCTTTTAATGTTAAGGAGAATATTGTACATTACTTTGGAGCTTGCAATAATCAGATCTACTTTTACAGTTAATAACAACATTTAAAAATAAATGATATGTAATGAAAAAAATGAAATGGTTTTCACAGTGGTTTACATTAAAATACCTTTGAACACAGTTTATATTTTCATTTAGTTGTTTTTATAAATTGTCGAGTTTTATTTAAAAGATTTTACAGTTGGGGGGTGGGAATGTGTGAAGCGTATGACTTCTGCCTATTTATTCAAAATGTCATATTAATGCAGAGTTTTACAGAAATAACCAGAAGTAGGTGCAACGTTATTATATTAAAAGTATTGTGACGGCAATGCTAAGGTGACAGAAGCTTTATTTACTGCTGTTTAACACGCGTGGTTTGCACATCGGCAGAAAACAAACTTTCTAGAAATGTACAAAGCAAATAACGCTAAGGTGCTTTGGTGTTGTGTGGCAGTGCCCACCGTGTTAAAAACATCTCGGTACAGACGTGGCAACGTCCACGGTTTAGAAACGAATCACAAATTTCCACAACATACGTTGAAACTGACAAAAGTAACCGGCATCTGCTGCTCTTCACTCCACACTCCGTAGAGCCGACCCTTTTGCTTCTGACGTTGGACAAATTGGAACACTCTGGACGAGAGCAGGCCATTCAGCCCAACACAGCTCGTCAGTCCTATCCACTTATTTCTTCTTAAATCTGCTGGTAGCCCCTCCATGATAAAAGAAAAACTCACAATTGTCTCTGAAATAACTTGGAACTGGCAAAAGTCATTGGCATCCCTTACTGTTTAGCAAAAATTGGACTTGGTTTTAGAGCAGGGGTCCTCAGTCACGGTCCTGGAGGGCCGCAGCGGCTGCAGGTTTTTGTTCCAACCCAGTTGCTTAATAAGAAGCCCTTATTGCTCAAGTAACACTTCTGCTTCACTTTAGTGGTCTCGCTCGTTAAGATTTTGGACCCTTATTGCGTATTTTAGTCTTAAACAGCCGTATTCTTGGTTTTAACATGCAAATGACAAAAGAGATCAGCATTACCATTTACTCCTGTGTGTATATTTCGTGCACTATTGGGTTTAATTAAATACTTGAAAGGAAAGTGAAGAGAAACAAGTGAAGGACTGGGAATTATTCCTCCATTTTAGCCTTCAAATCGTTTGGATGAGGTCCTTAGAAAGGGGAAGAAAATCGAGGATACGAGAATGAGCTGACATAGCAGAGTTAAAGCACCAACAAGCCATGACATTAAATTATTGGCAAGAATTGCTTTCTAATTAAGCAATCGGGTTGGAACAAAAACCTGCGGCCCTCCAGGACTGTGATTGAGGACCCCTGCTGTAGAGTTTTAATTCAACAGAATATGAAAATGGCACAGACAGAAATGATGGGACCCTTTACCTCATATTTGGCTGTACACCCTTTTGAGTTGGTAATCCCTGCACATAAGTGACTTCTGTCACCTGTCCACAGGTCGTTCAGCCCACTCGTCCTGAGCAAACTGCTCCACCTGGGTCAGGTGTGAAGGGGTCTTCTCCAGACGGTATGTTTCGCTTATTTCCATAGATGTTCGATGGGATTGAAATCGGGGCTCACAGAAGGCCACTTTAGGACTGTCCGATGTTTTGTTCTTCTTAGCCGTTCTTGGGTGCTTTTCGCTGTGTGTTTTGGCTCCTTATCCTGTTGGAGGGTCCATGAGCTGTGACTGAGACTGAACTTTCAGACATTGGGCAGGACATTTCACTCCAGAATGCCTAGATAGGTAGGTAGATAGATAGATAGATACAGTAGATACTTTATTAATCCCAAGGGGAAATTCACATACGCCAGCAGCAGCATACTGATAAGAACAATATTAAATTAAAGAGTGATAACAATGCAGGTATAACGGACAATAACTTTGTGTAATGTTAACATTTACCCCCCCAGGTGGAACTGAAGAGTCGCATAGTGTGGGGTCTCCTCAGTCTGTCAGTGGAGCAGGACGGTGACAGCAGTCTGTCGCTGAAGCTGCTCCTCTGTCTGGAGATGATCCTGTTCAGTGGATTCTCCATGATTGACAGGAGCCTGCTCAGTGCCCGTCACTCTGCCACGGATGTCAAACTGTCCAGCTCCGTGCCTACAATAGAGCCTGCCTTCCTCACCAGTTTGTCCAGGTGTGAGGTGTCCTCTTTATTCTGCCTCCCCAGCACACCACCGCGTAGAAGAGGACGCTCGCCACAACCGTCTGATAGAACATCTGCAGCATCTTATTGCAGATGTTGAAGGACGCCAGCCTTCTAAGGAAGTATAGTCGGCTCTGTCCTCTTACACAGAGCATCAGTATTGGCAGTCCAGTCCAATTTATCATCCAGCTGCACTCCCAAGTATGTATAGGTCTGTACCCTCTGCACAGTCACCACTGATGATCACGGGGTCCATGAGGGGCCTGGTCCACCCAAAATCCACCACCAGTTGCTTGGTTTTGCATGTGTTCAGGTGTAGGTGCTTTGAGTCGCACCGTTTAACAAAGTCCTTGATTAGCTTCCTATACTCCTCCTCTTGCCCACTCCTGATGCAGCCCACCATAGCAGTGTCATTAGCGAACTTTTGCACGTGGCAGGACTCCGAGTTGTATTGGAAGTCTGATGTATGTTGGCTGAACAGGACCTGAGAAAGTCCAGTTCCCTGCGGCACTCCTGTGTTGCTGACCACAGTGTCAGACCTGCAGTTCCCGAGACGCACATACTGAGGTCTGTCTGTAAGATAGTCCACGATCCTTGCCACCAGGTGTGAATCTACTGCCGTCTCTGTCAGCTTGTTTCTAAGGAGCAGAGGTTGGATGGTGTTGAAGGCGCTAGAGAAGTCCAGAAAAATAACACTTACAGCACCACTGCCTCTGTCCAAGTGGGAGAGGGATCGGTGTAGCATATAGATGATGGCATCCTCCACTCCCACCTTCTCCTGGTATGCGAAGTGCAGAGGGTCGAGGGCGTGGCGAACCTGTGGCCTCAGGTGGAGAAGCAGCAGCCACTCCATGGTCTTCATCACATGTGACGTCAGAGTGACAGGCTGGAAGTCGTTCAGCTCACCAGGACGTCATACCTTTGGGACTATATGATAGTCTTAAGATTTCAGTGTTCCCTGCACAGGCTCGAAGCACCCTGTGCCAGATGCAGCAAAGCAGCCCCAAACCAGAACTGAGCCTCCTCCATGTTTCACAAAAGGTATGGTGGTCTTTTCTTTGGAAGCTTCTTGTTTTTCATCTGTCGACACAGAGCTGATGTGATTTGCCGAAAAGCTCCAGTTGTGGAAACACTGTGGCTTGTTGATATGTGTTTTAGCAAATTCCAGTCTGGCTTTTTTATGTGGAGTCCTCCTGGGTCTTCTTACATTGAGTCCACTGTCATTCAGATGGTGTGATCAGGCGCCGATGGTCCCCTGACCTTGGAGTTCAGCTGCTGTCTCTTTGGAAATTGTCCTCGGCTTTCTGTCTTCCATTCTCACTCTCCTGCCCATTTTGGGGTTGATTTTTCTTCTTGTGGCCAAGTCCAAGGAGGTTGTCTACTGTACAGTCTCATGGACCTTCAACTTCTTCATAATATTTGACAATGTTGTCCCAGGAACATCAAGCTGCTTGGAGATGGTGGTTTTCTATCCTTTGTCTTTCACATGCTCGTCTCTTGTTTCTTTCTGATCTCCTCAGACGACTCTCTGCTTTGCTGTCTCTGCTCCTTGTTCAGTGTGGGACACACGATGACACCAAACAGCAGAGTGACGACTTTTCTTCATTTAAGTCAGCTGAATGACCGATTGCACGATTGGAGACACGTGTGTGATACGAATTCAAGGAAACAGCGAGTTTGAAAAATCCTTCAAATCCAATGATTGAGGATCTCTTCTAGGGGTCCCAACAAATGTGTCCAGGCCATTTTAGAAGGCCTTTATAGAATAAGTCATACTGAATCTCTTGTCACACTTAATGACATCTGAAATAACGTGCAGGTACACAGGGGACAACTGCCTCTCATTTCTTCATTTTTCAAGAGGCAGATGGCACTTTTTCAGTGAGCTGTAAGGGTTCCAACACATTTGTCCACATCTGTGTTTTTAGACATAAAACAAATAAAAACGGCATGTGTAAAATTATGAAGCCCTCAAGCTGTTGTGATTAAATGTAACAAGTGGCCAAAAATAGTCTGTAGCTGTTGGAGAACCCTTGACAACCTTTAAGAAGTATTGGTGCTTGGATGGCTTAGCGACTTGCTAAACCAACGGGTGACAAATGGACTGAATGGTCTCCTCTCGCTTGTCTGAATTCTTGTCTCTCTATTATTAAAAAAAAAAATCTTAGAAGGAGACGAGACGTGATTTTCTCGGAAAGACACTTATACCTCCCGCGAGACGAGTCCACGCCCGGGGCCGGAAATAAAGGACAAAGAGTACATGACAAAGTAGAACAATGTAAAGAATTCAAAAACGTTGGTGTGGTACACATGCAGAGCAGGTTAGAGATAATGGAAGTACGAAAATTCAAAAGTCTTAAAAAAATAATAGTAAAGATCACATTAGTGCAAATAAACGGAAATTATTACTCAGTGAAATAACGGAACAGCGAAAAGAGATTGAATATATTGTTCGGATTTAAACTTTAAGTCGGAGACTTCTAGATCGTCTAATTCATGTTGCCAGCGAGAATTAAAAGATTCCAAAAACATTGCCGTGGTATAAAGTCCCGTGAGACGCCGACTTTTAATGTGAGATTCTTTCAAATCACGCCCTACGTACAACTATTTTCAAAGAAGACCACGGTCATCTAACCTCTCAGTCGTGTGAATGCTTTTGTCAGACACACTTCCTGTGCTCTCAGCTCTTATAAATTTGATCAGGACAAGAATTTAATACGTTTTAGATGACACGTTGACAACTAAGTGAAGAAGAAAGAGCAGGGACAAACATTCGAAAAAGTTGTTTTATTTATTAGAGAAAAAGAAACGGTATTTACTCGAAGGCAGTTATACTTTGCGTTGTCACGATGTACATCCAAACACGGAATCAAAATTCAATGCGATCTTGAAGAAGATGTTAATTCCAAATATTGTTTTTACTAAAGTTTTAAAGTAAAAGTGAAAATAATGCATATGTAACAATTCCCATGAAAATAACAATCTCTTAAAATTGGATATCCGGTAAACCAAACCCGAGGGTGGGTGAGCAGGGGGTTGAGCCCCCTAGTTGTTGTAAAAACATCTAGAGAAGCAGAGCTGAAACTCACCAACCTGCCCAGAAAGGCCGCCTCGCTTCTACTGGAGTGGCTGGCTTTGGCCGACATCTTACCAGACTGCACTTCACTCTTAAATGTCAAGAAAAGAGAAGTCCAAAAAACACTCTGAAAAGTGTTTCGTCAGACGGGCTGTCCTGCAGATATCAGTGGAGTTCAAGGGTCCCTAGGAGGACGAGTTGATGCCGGGGGGTTAAGGGCACATGTGGAGTCTCATGGCTCTGGTCACACTTCTTTTTTTTTATTATTATTATTTCTTGGTTGTTCTATTTTTACATTTCCTAAAAGATCAATTTCTCATTGGGACAAAGAAGGTTCTGTTTCTCTACAGCGCCACCTTCACAAAGTCTTCGGACCCCTTCACTGTCTTCACATTTTCTTGTGCTAAAATCATTGCAGTCAAATTTTTTCCTTCAGCAAGCAACGCTGAGCACCTCCCGATGACAAAGTGACAACTGGAGTTGAGAAATCGCTGCAGATTTGATAAAAAAAAACAAAAAAACCCTGAAATACCCAATGGAAGCGTTCAGTGTACCCGTAGGACAAATGGTCACTGGCGATGAGTGCCCACTGCTCCACAGAGGTAAGATTGGGTCACACGAACAAAAAAATGTCAGGACCGACACTCTGGAGATGTGTGATTGGGTTTAAGTGTGGGGTCTGCACATCCCCTGAGTCGACCCCAAATGACTCCGTGTCATCTCTGTGTTGAGCGTCACCGTCTTGTTGGATGGCAAGGCTTTGAGGTCCACAGAAGTCTCTGAGCAGGTCTTCATCTCAGCAGTTTCTCACATTCAGCTTCACCTCAACCCCAATGAGTCCCCCAATCCCTGAAGCTGCCACTGTCCTGTGTCACCTTTGGAGTGGCATTGCACAGGTGACAAGTGGTGCTTGCTTTCCTCCCGACGTGATGCTAATCTTGGCTTCATCACACCAGAGTTGATGATGATTCTTCATCTCTTTCTTCTCCTTCTTCTTGTTCCCCTTCTTCATGTTCTTGTTCTTTTCTTCATGTTCTTGTTCTTCTTGTCCTTCATGTTCTTGTTCTTCTTCTTCCTCATGTTCTTGTTCTCCTTCTGCTTCTTCTTGTTCTTCATGTTTTTGTTCTTCATGTTCTGCATCATGATGCTCCAACATTGATGGACTAAAAGCCAGAAGTCTACGCGGCCGTCATCATCAAGTCCTTCCGTGAGAACCCTAAATCCAAAGAAGACTGTTTCATTTATGTTAGGTAGAATGCCCAGAGGGGACTGGGCAGTCTAATGGTCAGGAACCCCTACAGATTTTATTTTTTTCTCCAGCCGTCTGGAGTTTTTTTTTTGTTTTTTCTGTCCTCCCTGGCCATCGGACCTTACTCTTATTCCATGTTAATTAGTGTTGTCTTATTTTAATTTCTTATTTTGTCTTTTATTTTTCTTTTCTTCATTATGTAAAGCACTTTGAGCTTCTTTTTGTATGAAAACGTGCTATATAAATAAATGTTGTTGATGTGTTGTTCTTCATGTTCTTGTTCTTCACCATGTTCTTCATGTTCTTGTTCATGTACTAATTCATGTCCTTCTTCATGTTCTTCTTCTTCATGTACCTCTTCATGTTCTTGTTCTTTAGAGCATTAGAACACTCTAGATGAGAACAGGCCATTCAGCCCAACAAAGCTCTCCAGTCCTGTCCACTTATTTCTTCCAAAATAACATCAAGTTCAGTTTTGAAAGTCCCTAACGTCTTACTGTCTACCACACTACTTGGTCGCTTATCCCAAATGTCTGTCATCCTTTGTGTAAAGAAAAACTTCCTGTTTGTGTGGAATTTCCCCTTCACAAGTTTCCAACTGTGTCCCCGTGTTCTTCTTCTTCTTGTTCTTCTTCTTACTTATTTGGCCAACTCCTTTATCCAGGCCAACTTTCATCATTTGAGGTTCATTTCATTTCATTTTTCTTTTTTGTTTTCCCTGTTTGGAGCTCAGGCTCTCACTCAGAATCAGCAGCAGGACCGGAGTCCACAGCCTTGGGGGTCTGAAGTCCAGAGCCTTAACCACTAAGTCTCACTACCTGCCTGTTCTTAGGGTTCCCGAGAGTCCTTTAGTTACCTTCATGCAAACTCCATCTGCTCTCCCAAAGCGTCTTTTACTGAGGAGAGGCCACTCGGTCACAAAGTCCAGAACTGTGGCGTGTGCTGCTTGTCCTTCTGGAAGTTTCTCCCACCTCCTCACAGGTGGTCTGAGGTTCAGCCAGAGTGACCATCGGGCTCTTGGTCACCTCTCTTCTCCCTGGGATGGTCACCAGTAGTATCTGACATCGTTTGTCTGACGGGCTTATTTTAATTTTTAAAAAATACGAGAGTTTAAGGAGAAGCTTTACAAAGTCAGTCCTTAGCAAGTCCGATAAGAAGTTGTCTGAAGTGCTGCTCTGGGGTCTGTCCCACATTCCTGGGGTCCTGAAACTTGAACTGTTATAAGGGGGGGGGTCCCCTCTCTCAACCAGCAATGAGGTCAGGGTGACCACTCGTTGCCAGGTCCTTCTGGGGAGCCTCTTGAACCCGCTACCACCTGAAACATTCCCGAGGGATGAGGACGAACGGGCGTACATAGTGAAGGGGTAGGTGTTGAGAGCAAAGTGCTTTTATTCAAACTGGCGGCGCCCATGAACTGTGCAGGGCTGCTGCAGGCCAATCAGCCCCCCTTTTCAAATCGAGTGCTCGTGGAGGTTCAAAATAATCAATCCAGAAAATATCCTTAATAAAGAGACACCGTGCAGGAAGCCATCCGTAAAAACATGAGCTCTGGTGCCACGTCTCCTCTTGAAGCCACGTGGGCGGTTGGTCGGTCGGGCCTTCATTCCAACTGCTGGTCCGGGTCCCTTAGTTTCCAGGGCTCCCAATCCGGAGCCGGGCTCGGGTCCTTCCTGTCCATGGACCTCAGTAAGGCTCACAATGCGAGGCTACATTCGCCAACTTACGCAGTGGGTAGCACACCTCCTGCTCACTCCGGCCCCCTGAGACGCTCATCACACCTCAGTAGCCCCCAGCACCGGCCCCACGCTCTCTCCGGGACCCTCGCTCTTGCCCACCATCCCGCTTGCTCCTCTCTCCTTACTTTAACCTCCTTTCCGTTTCTGTTCCTGATTTCCTCATGCCAGCGCCCCCTTATGTGCCCCCCATGGGCACAGCAGAAAGCCAGTGAAGTAATTAGACAGACTGTGCCCTCACGTGTTGGTGCGTCTCGCCTCAGCTACCCCAGCAGCCCCCCACAGCTGCACGAGTACGCACAATGGAGATCGAGCCGGCCATTCAGTTATTTAAACCGGACCACTAAGATGTTAAGCCGGGTACCCGCTGTACCACACAGTGTGGTCGTTCCACGACTGATCACCACTAAACTTTTGAAGGTTTCACCGCTACATGTAGGCCTTTTAAAGACCCCCCTCCTCATGCACTGGACTCCCAAAATGTTTAAGCAAAAGCTAAAAGTCACTCCTGGGGACCCCTCTGGGATTGGGGGTCCCTGAAGCTTAAGCTTCATTAGTTTCGTTGTAGATCTGCCCCAGGTCATGCAACTTGTGGGGGGCTTGGGGGCGTTTGTATCAATCTGCCGTCTGGAATGAGGAGACGTTTTAGGAGGCCTTGCCATTCCAGACAGACAGCCTGGGGGAATACAGGAGGCCGAGATGAAAGAACACAAGAAGACCCTCACCAGTCCAAGAGCGCTGGACTTGAGGGGAGCACAACGTCTGAGGGACCACGCGGTGTCTCTGTGTGGGGGGGAACGTCCTGCCAGTCGCACCCGTACACTAAAATGAGAACGGATTTCACTTTGGCTTTTGTCCTCTGAAGCATTAGAAGGAGACCTGTGACTCTTACTGGTTTCTGGACCACACCATTTATCTTTATGCTGATTGGTGTCTTTGAAATGCTCCGCGGTCATCAGAGGTCAGTGAGCCCCGCTGATTTCTCCAGTCTGCCCGGCTGCACTAACAAGAGCAGGTCGGACTCCCCCTGTAGGTGTAAAGAAAGGACGTCCATGTTTGGTGTTCATATGTAACGACGGCCCAAGACGCCTCTCGATTTACTTACTGCTCGTCGACCACGACAGTCTGTACACCTCAGTAGAGGTCTCCCACCTGAAGCTCAGCGTGTTCAGGGCCCACCTGGTACTTAGATGGGTGACCACCTAGGAAAAAGCCTGGGATGATACTGGAAGAGGTGTTGGTGAGGCCAGCAGGGGGGCACTTAACCCTGTGGTTTGTGTGCGGACCCCAGTGCAGTGACACTGTAAAAATGGTGCCGTCCTTCAGAAGAGACGTAAAAGCGGAGGTCCTGACTCTCTGTGGTCATTAAAGACCGCTGGGCATCGTTCATAAAGAGTAAGGGGTATCTCAGTGTCCTGGCTGTATTGGCCACCATGGCCTGGTCATTCTGCCCCCCCCCCCCCCTAGCGGCCCCCGGGTGGTTATTGGCTAAGTCCCTCTCACCCCTTCACCACCTAATAGCTCATGTCTGGTGAGGGCACTGGTGCAAAAAAAAAAAGAAAAAAATGGCTGCCATCATCCAGGTGGGCACTGGGTGGTTGAAGTGGCTCCACACTCACTGAAGTGCTTTGAGTGGTGAGAAAAGTGCTATATAAATGTAATGAATTATTATTATTATTAATATTTATTATTCCATTCAAGGGTCCACATCTGACCCGACACCAATCTGCATACAAAGACAGAGAGCGCCACCTGGTGGCTGAGTGAAGATGAACGGATTCTCATCCGGGCTGCTTTACTTCGTCTGCGCTCATTTTTACTCTGCTTTTATTTTAGGAAACGTTAAGCGAATCTGTTTATGAATTAAGATTGGCTGGGTGGGACTGGCTGTGACTGCCCCCTAATGGCGAACCTGAGACTAGACTCTGCATGGTGGTCTTCTGCGCTGTTGTGGCCTCCGATGATACAAACAGCTGCAGTTCCAGTGTCGTCCTCTCGGTGGAGTCGCTCCTTCAACATCTTGACTCGGTAGGATGGCCAGGTGAGTGGTGGTATCTTCTGGGCTTTCAGGTAGGGCACCCTCTTCCTCTGATGTGCCCGCGCCACCTCCGGAGGGTTCAGCGGTGAATCTTGGCGTCCCCCTGAGGCCCGTGTGGAGTTCTTCCTCTTCCTCCGGAGTCACTGACCACCCTGCCCAGCAGCTCTGGAGACGCCTCTGACAGCTTGCTGGTGGGCCTTCTCTTGTACCCCCGATTGCATTCAGTTGCTCTCCACCCAGCTCTGGAGCTCAGTGCCATCCACACTTAGAAATATTCATTCATTTTCACTTTTCAAATCTAAACTTAAAACTCATCTGTTTAAGACGGTTTTTTCTCTTTGATTATAATTGCTCTGTCTGATTTTAATTTTTATATTTTTAGTTTTGTTTATAATGTATTTTTTATCTATTGTTCGGGGTCTATTGTTGAGTGTTTAGAAAGGTGCCTATGAATAAATGAAATGTATTATTAGCTTGGGTTATAATAGAACCTCCCATTGGCTATGCACTAATCCAGTGGGTCCCAAACTCGGTCCTGAGGACCCCCTGTGGCTGCTGCAGGTTTTTATTCCAAATTCCCCGTTCGTGATAATTATTATTGATCTCATTTATTTAGATGGTCTAAATTCTCCCTTCACTTATTCTTCCGTTAGAAAACCACAGCAGTATGATTCTTACATCTATAAGACATTTAGAAATATTTCTACTTTTGCTTTAAACGCTTACCTCTCTTTCTGTTGTCGTCGTCCTATTGTTTTGTTATTTTTTTTTGTGCAGTTTGCCCCCTTCATTGTATCCTAATAATTCAAAGAAACAGAACTGACAGCCAGGTAAGCGACACTCAGTGATGAAAGGCTGCAATGACAATTAGTAGATAGTAAAATAAAACAATCAGAACACCTGGAAAAGCAGAATGAAAATTAGGATGAACATTGTTAAAAAAAAAGAAAACTATCCTCTTATTTTAATTTAAAATTACATTTTTTTTTTACTAAACTTAGTTTTGTTATTTCTCCATTGACTCCAATACACAAAAACTGGGAAATAACAGCTGACTTAATTGGGCTAGGAGTCCAATTCAAAACAAAAAACCAGCAGCCACAGGGGGCCCCCATTACTGAGTTTGGGAAGCGCTGTACAAATATATAGGCAGACATTTTAACCCGACTAAGTAACAAACGGCTCTTAGAAAACTGAACGGCACTTCCAGGCTGCGCGCCTCGTGTATTCAAAACCGTCGTTGTGGTCTATTTCACTTTTTCAAAACGGCCGCTAGGTGTCACACTTGCGACATTTTTCAAGGCGCCCATATGCAGCGAGCCAACGCGCCTTCGTCCGCAGAGCCTCAGCGTCAGCGCCCGCTGGAGACCAGCGCTATATGGACGGAAGCCGCGGAGTCTGAAGACACAATTTTGGCCAAAGAACCTTTTTTTTTGGTTTATTATTATTATTATTATTATTTTATATATATATATTATAGACGTCATGAAATGCTGTAATGTAGGAGTAAAGTGACTGTCAGAGTTAGCGGCGCTTGTGGAATTAGTGGTGGGAGTTCAGGAGATGATAATAGTTTTTATTTTTATAATTCTTTACATTTATATAGCGCTTTTCTCCACGCCGGGGGCACCCAGAACACCGTGGAGAAGTCCCAGACGGTGCCACATGAATGATGTCCGCTCCTCGGAGTGTTTTATTATTGCGCTCATTTCAGTTTTGAATATTTTGATTTTCTGTTTCCTTTTCATTTTCGAAACAAATAGAAACGACGTAACGGTAAAAGTCTTCTTGTGTTTCTGCCTCTCCTGCTGAAATATGAAGATCCCGTCCTGTCGTTTTCTAACGCGCGTAATGCAGACCGGGGTCACGTGGGGGAGCGGGAGCCAATCCGGGCAAGTACAGGGCGCAAGGCAGGAACAAACCCTGGCAGGGATAAAGTGGGCTTTACGGACTTTACGGCTGGACGGACTGAAGACGTCACTCGGGGACATTTAAGGACGGATAGCCGGGAATGTTTAACCATCACTGATGTGCAAAGCTCGTATTTTTCTTTGAGAAGCACGAAGGTAATTCTCTAATTAAGTGTCTTCTACAGATCTAGCAATCGCGTGTCAATATGCCAGGATCTTCCCAATCCCCCCCCCCCAGACTCGTTCAGGGGTCGCAGTAGGCAGAGAGAGCTTTTCATCACAAGCCGCGTGTTAAAGTGAAAGGCGCTACATTCTGGACAGATGGACTGACACGCCCGTCTATGCGCACGCGGGTCACTTCGCGGCTCGTACGACTTTGGGGGTCTTCTGTATAAGGACATTGGATGACATAAATGATAATCCGTGCAGACTGTACGGTCTCCTTGCTGACATGGAGTGGCACATAAAGTGCTCTGTGCTGTAAACGGCGCGATATAAAGTAGACGTTTGATAAGCAATGATTTCTGAGGTTGGTCCGCACCTTACGATGCCCAGTGCTGCCAGGATGGACTGCCACCTCCACTCCCCTCGGCTGAATGATGTATGGACGGATGACATGTAGGGGTGAAGATTTGACTGTCAATTTCTGAAGCGCCTGGTCTACTGGGGCCGAGGGGCAGGCGTCGAGGTGGCAACTCGGCCTGCTTACTTTGTGAAATGCCACCGAGTTCGCGATGTGAGCTTCTCAGACACCTGGCCGTCCCATCATCATTGAGCTGCCTGGACCTTTGATTGGGTGGTCCAAGATGGCACTGAAGCGATGTATTGATCTGAAGCACAGGATCACTCGAGATCACAACAATCTAGAGCTGGGTGGACTCGGGATCACCCAGTTGATCTCGAACTGTTCGGACAAGTAAGCTACTTGCACACTTGACCACCCAGCCGATCTAGAACTGCTGGGACATTTAAGCACCTGGCTGATCTAGAACTGCTCTGACTCATGGTCACTTGACCAGTCTGGGCCTGGACCACTCTAGAGCTGCTTGGACCCCCACAGCCGATACAGAACTGTTCAGATGCTTAAGCACTAAGTTTGATCGAGAGCCGCTGAGACCCTCAATCACGTGATCACTCTAGACACACACGGGCACGTGACCACCTGATCAATCTAGAACTGCTCGGACCCCCGAGTGACCTACAACTGCTCGCTCACCAGCTTCTCAAACACTTCGCCGCTCAGATACATGGGCACTCGGACCCTCTAGAGCTGTTGAGCAGCCGAACGTTTCAGAAGAGCTTCGTCGATGTTGGGCCGGCCACTCTGGAGCTGCTAGAACTTTCCAGAACTGCTCAAACATTTCACCAGCTCTAAAATGACTCAGAGACTCGATTACCTGATTGATCTTGAATGGCCTGGACACTTCAGCACTCGAGTGGTCTACAGGTGCTTGAACCCCAGACCCTCGTTGATTTGCTTAGTCAGTGAAATGTTTAGAAATCAGAGCAGCCATCTTGGGGTATAAAAGCTACTCACTGGACTGCCGGACTTTTCTGGATCTGCTCAAACATTCAGTTGACCACTTGGCCGATCCTTCTGGAGCTGCTCAGATATTTCCACGCTGGATTGTTCTCAAGCTGCTCCCCCATTTGAGTGGCACCCAGCTGATCTGGACCAGCTTGGACACCCGGGTAGGCACTCAGTTGACCAAGTGGGCATTCTGGAGCTGCCCAGGTACTTCAGCAGCTGACTGATCTGGAGCTGCTTGGGCACAAAACTTCACCACCCAGTCAATCTAGAGGAGCTCAGGCACTTTGGCGCTCGCTCCTTCTAGAACTGCCCAGGCACTTGACCAGCTGACCATCCCTGGGGGCAATCCATGGCACTGCTTTGGTCATTTGCTTTGTGCCTTCTGTGTGCCAAGGTCTCATTCGGGTGAGTCGGGTCTCCTCTGCTTGTGTGCAGCCGATGAGGGGAGATGATGTGGTGTCACCCGAGATGCCCACAGCTCCCTGGGGCTCACGCCAGTCTCAGGCCGCCCATCCCAGGGGTTCAGGAAGTCTGTCGATGACGAGGGTCCGTTGTGCTCCCAAGATGACGAGGAAGGAAGGCACAGCCAGGCCGCCGGCCCCCATGGAGGTCACATTGTGGCTTTTCTTACTTGGGTGATCTCACAAATTCAGATTCGACAGCAGCAATAAAAGCGACATGGCAGGCCGACGAGGCATCTCAACGAAAAACTGAAAAGGGAGAAAGAGAGAAAACGAGGCCATCTTGGTAAACAGACACATTCAGCCCTCGGGGGGCCGGCGACATGACGTCTTCCTCTTCTCTCTCTCTCTCTCCTTCAAATTCCCAGGGTCTGTTTAGTGCCCCTTTCACACACCCAACCCCCCCCCACCCCCCGGACCCCCGGCACAGATTCCTTCTGGAGCCCTCATGGGTGGTCTGAGACTCCAGATGAGGCACAGCGAGAGGACGCCCAGGGGGACTGAGAGTCGCTGCTTTGTGTGTGTGTGTTAAAAAATTGGATTAAAGTAGGGCCCCCAGCCGTCTGTCTTGATGTAGCCGCACCGGACACACACACAAACTAGGCACACATACCGGACACACACACACGGCACATACACACCGGACACACACATCGCATACACACACAGCACTCTGATAAAGGACCGGGGCTGCCACTCAGTCTCAAGCGGACGTCTCTGGGCTCAGCGCCTTTTATCTGTGCCTCTTGTCACTCAGAGCAAAGCCCCGCCCCCACTCACTCACAAGATTAACCTTCTGTCAATCAGAAAGATGCCCCACCCTCTCTCTTCCATTTATCTCCTGTCACTCATAGCAATGACCCGCCCTCTGTCTCCTGTAAGATTAAACTTCTGTCAATCAGATCAATGCCCCACCCCCTGTCACTGGCTGTAGACCCCCACCCCTTGTCACTCACAGTGATGTCCCGCCTCCAGCTACTATCAAGAAGGCTCACCTTCTGTCACTCAGTGTTGCCCCACCCTCTCCCTCAAAAGAAGCACCTCATATCATTGTGATGCCCGTCTCCTGCCACTCACAGGAGGGTTCACTCCTTGTAGAAACAGCAATTTCCTAATAAAAAATGTACACTCACAACACCATCCTGCCTCCTGCCAATCACAGAAATGCTCTGCCCTCTGTCACTCACAGGTATTATTACCTCTTGCCACTAACAGTAAAGCCCCGCCCACAAGTGAGAGTATCACCTGGCACTCCTAGTTATGCCCCTCATAGAAAGGCTCACCCCTTCCATAAACTTACAGAGGACTCTTCAATGCCACTCTGATTGGGACTGATTTCCTGTCACTCACAGCGATGCCCCGCCTCTGATGACGCCCAGGAAGGCTCATTTTCTGTCAATCACAGTGATGCTCCTCCCTCCCTGCACTCATCAGAAGCCTGTACTCCTGCCACTCAGAGCAATGCTCCGCCTCCTGTCACACACAGGGATGTTGAACAGTACTCCATACACCCCTCCCACCCCATATTGCTGCCAACAGAGGGTCTTCTCATGCCATTCAGAGAGCAGCCCCACCCATTGTCATCTCCTGAGTCAGCGGGTCACTGAACTTTTATAATAACTTAAATTGGAAAAAAAATCAAATTCTTACTTAGAGGATCTGTAGAGGATCAGGACCCGATCGATAACTTGTTAGAATAAGCATTTCAACTGAGGAAGTGGATTCTCTCCCCTGTTTTTATATTCTATTTTTTTATTTACATATTTTTACTTATTAAAGTTTTACTCTGCTGGCCTTGCTCTCTTTTTCATGGGTGGGGGTCGATTTGTTTTGTTAAACTTGACTTGCATGAATGGAATGTTATTTGATTTTAATAAAATTAATAAAATGTTATAAAAATGAATAAACAAATAAAAAAATAAGATCATCTCCTGTCACTCACAGTGTCCCCCTCATTCCTGCCAATCACAGAAAGCCCCACCCACTGCCACACACAGCCCCATCCTGCCTCCTGCCAACCACAGAGGTGCCCCGTGTCACTCACAGCAATGCCCCACCCACTGCCACTTACAAGAAGAATCATCTTCTGATCCCCCCCCACCCCGGCTCTCTTCAACCAGCACTAAAGCCCCCAATTGCTTCCAAAAAGGCTCCGCCCTCTGCCACTCATAGCATCACCCTGCCTTCTGCCAATCACTGACGTGCAGCGTCATCTGTCACTCTCAGCAACGCCCTGCCCACTGTCGCATCTCCTGGCACTCACAGGTGGGCTCTGTCACACCTGTGTCCCCTCTACTGCTCTTGCCAGTGCCAGCAGTGCCATCCCCTCTTTCTCGTGCCACTGGACTTGGCCTGATCCAGGGGTTTCCCTTAAACTTTCACCTCCAGGCCTTAGGTCTCTGGGAGCTGGAGCCACTATCCTCTCACATTTAGGGACAGATGAGGGGGGGCGGGGGGCTGCACTGTGTGGGGGGTCTCCTCATGGAGGTCCACATTTGCTTTTCTGTTGCTGCCCAATGTAAGACTCGTTGTGATTGGCCAATCTTCTCCTCTCTGCCCAAGTTGAATCTTTGACTGATGTCTCCTTCCCCAGTCAGCAGGTGGCAGTAAAACTCAGACGACCTCTCATGGGTACTCCTGGCCTGGCACACTTCACCAGTGCCATCTTTTAGATTTCAGCAGCACCAGAGCTCAAGCCATCAATTTTACAATTTTCACAGTGGTCTCCAAGGCTTGAGTCCCCTAAACTGGCAGGGTGTGGGTGCTTTCTGTGCACCTCTCACCCACCTAACACATTTCAGTATATTTGTGATGGCTGGCGAGTATCCTCTAATTCAGAGGGCATTGAAACAAAGAGGGCAAAGGGGACCCCTTGAAGATTTGTGATGGAGGAGGCCAGGAGTGTCAGGCAACATGCTCTTCACCACTAGGGGGAGTCACTCAGGCCCAGACAGACCATCAGCACCTGTAAAGACCCCCACCATGTGTGTCGACCTCCGCTCCTGGTGCTATTCTCAAATCCTACCACTAGATGTCCGCATATTCTCGGTGTAGGATCTGCACATACGGTGCAGCGGCTGGGGTTTGGGGAGCCTTTCAGAAATAAATGACTTCCAGATGCTTCTTCGTTGTAAAATGAATAACCGTTTTAATGGCACCAACAACCCCCCCATCTCGGCCCCAGCCCACCTGGGGAGATGAATAAAGTGGCCACAGCTGCTGGTCTTCTCTCATCTCTACTAAGTCTCTCTTCAACTGTTCTGGGGGCAAAGCAGGCACCAACCTTGGACGGGGTGCCCGTCTATCACAGGGCACAGGACCCACTCAGATCGCTGTGGAGACACCAATTAACCAGTGACGCGTCTTTGGAGCCCTGAGGACAGAAAGGCATATAACATCCTGAGTCCTGCCAAACACGAACTTAAAAAAATAACGAGAGAAGGACAGACACACAGACAGATCTGGGCCCGCTGGTAGGCTTCACCCGCGGCAGCCTGGCCCCAAAGTCACACGGCACAGGCCCAAAAAAATGGAGCTCAGGCCTTTAAACAGCAACATTTTTGAAATGTTCAGAAAGGAGAGGAAGAGTAAAAATCTGCTCTCAGGATAAATATTATTATTAATTAATAATAATAGTCGGTCATTTATTTTCAAACCTGCTTTGTCCTGAACAGGGTCTCGGGGGGGGGGGGGGGTCTGCTGGAGCCTAACGCAGCTAACACAGGGCAGGAACAAACCCCGGGCAGGGCGCCAGTCCATCGGAGGGCACACACACATCAACCCACTTAGGGTCACCAATTCACCTCACCTGCATGTCTTTTAGAATAATATTAATAATAAAATATCTTTTAATTATGTAGCATTCCTTATTCTTAAAGTGCATAAAAAACAAACTTCCTTTAAATGTAAACATGTTTATTTAGTGTTCAATAAAAAGTTCATAAACTACTAAGACAGGAATAAAAAGTTAAAAATTGGGTTGTCCATTAAAGAGAAAATACAAACCCAAGTCAAGTCAAGTCAAGCTGGGGAGCCTGCACTGGTACAGCACGTCGCCCCACCCACCACATGACAAAACCACTCGGGATCCCAGTTGGCAACCCCCCAGGCAGACACGTGGTCCAGTGCCACCCTCCGGAAGTGACCCTCTATCTGCCACAGCCAGGTGTTACGTGGGCGACCCCTTGGCCTGGTCCAGTCAACAATGAGCAGGATCATCCTCGGGTAATGTCACCACATGGCCGCTCCCTCACAATGCAGGTCATGTGCCTCATTCGGGACTCCAAGAGCAACACAAAGTCAGACCAACGGGACCCCAAGGACCCTCCAAAGTGACACACATGAAGGAGTCCAGTCTTCGTCTCAGGTCACTGGATAGCGGCCATGTCTCTCAAACAGGGAGCACCAGGACTCTAAAGACTCGGACCTTCGTCCTCTTGTATAGATTTGGGGAGCACCACACACCCCTTTAAAGTAACCTCATGACCCCCACTCAGCCCCTGACGGGATGTAATTCTTTTTAAAGCCAAACAGCTTCAGCCGCATTAGGAGACCCCAAATGGAAGTACGATGTGACACACACCTTCTATTCTAGCGTCCCATCCTTGGTTGGTCCCTGCTATACCCCAATGATGACAGGATGGGCCACACAGGTCACGCAGCTTCAGAAGAGAGCCACAGTGAATGGACAGATGTGACAAGAACCAATCAGGATGGTGCAGTGGGGTGTGGCACGACTGCGCTGGCATCCCATTCAAACTTAAATGATTGGTCCCCACTTTGCCCCCCAAGGATGTGATTCACTCTCTTCAAGACCAAATGGCTTAAGCTGTTTTAGAAGAGCTGAAGTAGAAGGATGAGGTCATAAATAATAGCGATAAGCAAAGTACAAGTGAATATTGGCAGCCATACAACCCGATAAATGCTGATGTGTAGTTCCAGGTGGCACACGGACTTGTTAGTTAATTTAAACATCTCCAGTTAAGTCCTCATTTGTGGTTGGCTTTCTCCAGAGCGGGCCACATGCCAGTCTCAATATGGCTGCCGAACTGCGCTCTTCATAGTGTTGTGTTGTCCTTTTCAGTTCCTGGTGTGTGATGGTCTTTCATCGGTTTGGTCAGAGAGAGAGCGCGAGGTAAAGCAGGCAAATTTATAGATGTTCTGTCCAACCCGGGTGGCACGGTGGCGCAGTGGGTAGCGCTGCTGCCTCGCAGTTAGGAGACCCTCCCTGCGTGGAGTTTGCATGTTCTCCCCGTGTCTGCGTGGGTTTCCTCCCACAGTCCAAAGACATGCAGGTTGGGTGCATTGGAGATCCTAAATTGTCCCGTGTGGGTGTGTGTGCCCTGTGGTGGGCTGGCACCCTACCCAGAGTTTGTTTCCTGCCTTGTGCCCTGTGTTGACTAGGATTGGCTCCAGAAGACCCCTGTGACCCTGTAGTTAGGATATAGCAGGTTGGATAATGGATGGATGGATGGATGTCCAAACCCTACAGCCAATAGGGTGTCGTGGTACTTAAAGGCTTCTGATACAAGCCAATCCCAAACAGCCATACTTCAGGCCAATGGGGGGACAGAACACCTTCACACCTGCCGCCCCCCAAAACCATTTGTTGAGCTAAAGCTTGGCAGCTGGGCACTCTGGGTTTCCTGAGAAACATTAGCCAAACTGGTTTGAGGCACGTCACCCCGACCCCAGTCCTAAACATGAATGCCTCTCACTAAGGTATCACTAATATTATATTTGCTTTGTCCAAGTTACAAATAAAGACATTCAAAACATTTATCAACTTGTATGCAAAATTTCACATTCCAACACATGGCTTTCTCAGAGCTTCATTTTAGTGTCACCCTGATACTCTGGATATCCATTGAATTGTCATTCCTGGTGGCTCCACACTCCCTACTAACCCTGACTTTCTTTGCTGTTCTCTCTGTGGTTTTCTGTGGTGCTGATCTGTGCCCACCACCACCTGATCAGGGCACCATGATGCCCCTCCATTGATGGATTAAAGGCCAGAAGTCCACATCATCATCATCATCATCAAGTTCTTCCATGTGAAGCCTGAAAGCTGTGAGGACTGATTGAGATCATTGATGTAAGGGGGGGCTGAGTGGTCTCGTGGCCTCGGACCCCCTGCAGATTTTGTTTTTTTGTTTTTTCTGTCCTCCTGGCCATCAGACCTTACTTTATTCTTTGTTACTCATTTGTGCCTAATCTTATTTTTATATTTTTCTTTCTTCATCTTATAAAGCGCTTTGAGTGGCACCATTGGAATGAGAACGTCTACAGAAATAAATGTTGGTGTTGTGAACACAGCAGGTGGTTAGGAGGTGAGCTCAGAGTCCGGTGTTGTCAATCAATATGATGACAGTCCGGTGTGAACGGCCCGCTGTTTAGGGTCCCATCTTCAGAGACGTGTGTCACACCACAGACAAAGGACACTTCAGCAGCAGGATTGTCGATGCTCACCCTGCTGGGAAAGCCTACAAGACCACCTCTGAAGAGTCAGGACGGCACCAATCCACCGGCAGACAGACTCTGTAAAAATGGGGGACGTCTAAGACTATTGTGAGGGGTGGCTGACCAACAAAGATCACACCGGGGGGGGCAAGGCGTGTGACGGTCCACGAGGTCACAGCAGCACTGAGGGTAACAGCTAAGCAGCGCCAAGCCTCCCTCACATCGGTTACTGTCAAAGCTCACGAGCCCCCCATCAGGAGACCACTGAACAACAGGGCTGTGCATGGCGGGGTGACGAGGACAAAGCCACTGCTTACAGTCATGTGAAAAAGTTTAGGAGCCCCTCTCAGCCTGCATAATAATTGACTCTCCTTTCAACACAAAGATACCAGTGGCGTGTCTTTCATTTCCTAGGAACATCTGAGCACTGCGGTGTTTATCAAACAAAGATTTTTAGTGACGCAGTATTTAGTTTATGAAATTAAATCAAATGTGAAAAACTGGCTGTGCACAAATGTGGGTCCCCTTGTCATTGTGCTGATTTGAATGCCTGTCACTGCTCAATGCTGGATGAGCTCGTTAAGCCTTGAACTTCATAGACAGGAGTGTCCAATCATGAGTGGTAAAAGGTATTTAAGGTGGTCAATTGCAAGTTGTGCTTCCTTCCCTTTGACTCTCCTCTGAAGAGCGACAGACAGCATGGGATCCTCAAAGCAACTCTCCAAAGATCTGAAAACAAAGATTGTTGAGTCTCCTGGTTTAGGGGAAGGCTACAAAAAGCCATCTCAGAGGATTAAACTGTCAGCTTCAAGTGTAAGGAATGGAATCAGGAAATGGAAGGCCACAGGCACAGTTGCTGTTAAACCCAGCAGGTCTGGCAGGCCAAGTAAAATACAGGAGCGGCATATGAGCAGGATTGTGGGAATGGCTACAGACAACCCACAGATCACCTCCAAAGACCTGCAAGAACATCTCGCTGCAGATGGTGTATCTGTACATCACTCTACAATTCAGAGCAATTTGCACAAAGAACATCTGTATGGCAGGGTGATGAGAAAGAAGCCCTTTCTGCACTCACACCACAAACAGAGTCACTTGTTGTATCAAATGCTCATTTAGACAAGCCAGATTCATGTTGGAACAAAGTGCTTTGGACCGATGAGACAAAAATCGAGTTATTTGGTCAGAACAAAAAGCGCTTTGCATGGCGGAAGAAGAACACCGCAGTCCAAGAAAAACACCTGCTACCTCCTGTCACATTTGGTGGAGGGTCCATCATGCGGTGGGGCTGTGTGGCTCGTTCAGGGACTGGGGCCCTTGTTAAAGTCGAGGGTCAGATGAATTCAACCCAACATCAACAAATTCTTCAGTATAATGTTCAAGCATCAGTCACAAAGTTGAAGTTACGCAGGGGTTGATTATTCCAACAAGACAATGACCCAAAACACAATGGGAAATCTACAAAGACATTCATGCAGAGGGAGAAGTACAATGTTCTGGAATGGCTGTCACAGTCACCTGACTTGAATATTATCGGAAATCTATGGGATGATTTGAAGCAGGCTGTCCATCAAATTGAACTGAACTGGCGAGATTTTGTATGAAGAATGGTCAGAAATACCTCCATCCAGAATCCAGACACTCATCAGAGGCTATAGGAGGACAGCGTCTAGAGGCTCAAAGGAGCAAAAGGAGGCTCAACTAAGTATTGATGTCATATCTCTGTTGTGGTGCCCACATTTATACGCCTGTCTAATTTTGTTATGATGCATATTGCATATTTTCTGTTAATCCAATAAACTTCATGTCACAGCTGAAATCCTACTGTTTCCATAAGGCATGTCAAATATTAAAAGGAAGTTGCTACTTTGAAAGCTCAGCCAATGAGAAACAAGAATCTAAAGAATTAAGAGGGGTTCCCCAACTTTTTCTTATGACTGTACATCGCTCCCCGTCTACAGTCTGCTGAAGAGCATGTGGACCAGCCAGACAGCTGCTGGAGTTCATGTTTCATGGACAGACGAGACCACAATGGAACTCTTTGCTTCTCTTTGGAGACCCTCACCCCATCTCTGAAACATGGTGGCCGTAGTTTCAAGCTTTGGGCCTGTGGTGCTGCGTCTGGGCCAGGACAGCTCGCCATTGTGGACAGAAATATGAATTCTGAATCATAGCAGCGAATTCAAAAGGACATCTGTGTGTGGAGATCAACAAAAGAGAAACTGCGTCAGGCAGCAGGACCACGAGCCCCAGCACACGAGTCGCTCTACCAAAGAGGGCTTGAAGAAGAATAAAATAAAAAGTCAAAGTCCTGACCTGAACTCCACAGAAATGTCGTGGAAAGACCTGAAGTGGGCAGCTCATTTGAGGAAACTCAGCAGCACCCCACTGAGTCGAGGTCATTCTGTATGGAGGACTGGGGACTGAAACTCCACCAAGCTGACATGCAGGACTGATCAAGACCACCTGGAGACATTTGGCTGCAGTTATTGCTGCAAAAGGGGGTCACACCAAATACCACAAGGCAGCACCCACTTTTAGGACAAGCATGTAAATCTGATGATGTTCTACGCCTCATTTATGTTGGAATACAGTAATCCCTCGTTTATCGCGGGAGATAGGTTCCAAGGCCGGCTGCAATAACTGAATTTCCGCGAAGTAGGGACACCATATTTATTTAATTATTTAACGTGTATTTGGACGTTTTTAAACCCTCCCTATACTGTTTACAACCCACCCTTTACTCTGTTAATAACAGGGACAACTGTTAACGTTCTCCCTTCCTTCAACATATCCAGAAGTTTCACCTTCTCAGCCATCGCCATCATTCTTCGTTGGCGTTTAGGCTCAGCACCAGCCTTGGAAGAATGAGCACGTTTGGGAGCCATTGTAGGGGGTGAAAATTGACGCGAAATTAAACACAAAAAAAAAAATCACACACAGTACAGTGTAAAGTAAACCGCTCGGTGAGAAAGCTTGAAGCGAAATGGCCGCGACAGAGAGACAAGGGGAGGTGCTGTGGGATCTGGGCATCAGTCAAAGCACCAATCACGGGCCCGATTAGAAAGCGGGAAGCTGTGGTTTGTCGTCTCCCTCCCATGTACCAATCACAGCCCGTGTTACAACGCACTTACGTAGTCACTGAACTTGTTTTGTTGTTCTTAGACTAAGAAATACTACTACTATATTTAAAAACCCGCGAAGTCGTGAATCCGCGAAAAGTGAACCGCGAAGTAACGAGGGATTACTGTATATAAAAAATCCAGAAGGGTTCACTAGATAGATATATAGAGAGGAAAGGCACTATATGATAGATAGATAGATAGATATGAAAGGCACTATATGATAGATAGATATGAAAGGCACTATATAAAATGTAGATTTTAATGTAGTGTAGTAGGCAGGATAGATCAGAAAGTCACTATATAATAGATAGATAGATAGCATTGTTGGCAGGATTAGATAGATAGATAGATAGATAGATAGATAGATATGAAAGGCACTATATAATAGATAGATAGATATGAAAGGCACTATATAATGATGATAGATAGATATGAAAGGCACTATATAATGATGATAGATAGATAGATAGATAGATAGATAGATAGATAGATAGATAGATATGAAAGGCACTATATAATGATGATAGATAGATAGATGCTTTATTAATCCCCAAGGGGAAATTCCCATACTCCAGCAGCAGCATACACTAACGGTCAAGTACCACTAGAACATTAGAACGAGAAAAGGCCATTCAACCCAATGAAGGTCACCAGTCCTGTCCACTTAATTCTTCTAAAATATCATTAAGTTGAGCATTGAGGGTCCCTAAAGTCCTCCTGTCCACCACACTACTTGC
Organism: Polypterus bichir lapradei; assembly: GCA_026402145.1. Taxonomy (NCBI): domain Eukaryota; kingdom Metazoa; phylum Chordata; class Cladistia; order Polypteriformes; family Polypteridae; genus Polypterus; species Polypterus bichir. The sequence continues at coordinate 5,144,882 of JANRMT010062814.1, forward strand.
TCGCTTATTCCAAGTGTCTATCGTTCTTTGTGTAAAAAAAAACTTCCTAATGTTTGTGTGAAATTTCCCCTTCACAAGTTTCCAACTGTGTCCCCGTGTTCTTGATGAACTCATTTTAAAGTCACCGTCTTGATCCACTGGACTGACGCCCTTCATCATTTTAAACACATCACTCAGGTCTCCTCTTCATCTTCTTTTGATTAAACTGTAAAGGCTCAGCTCTTTTAATGTTTCATCATAACTCATCCCCTGTAGTCCTGGACTCAGCCTCATTGCTCTTCTCTGGACCTTCTCTTCTGCTGCTTTGTCTTTATGGAGACTAAAACTGCACCCAGGACTCCAGATGAGGCCTCACCAGTGTGTTATAAAGCCTGAGCAGAACCTCCTGTGACTTGTACTGCACACATCAAGGCGCTATATAACACTATTAGCCTTCTTAATGGCTTCTGAACACTGTCTGGGAGTCGATAGCTTAGAGTCCAGTGCGACTCCTAAATTCTTCTCATAAGGTGGACTCTCAATTTTCACTCCTCCCATCGTGTATTCAGACCTCACATTTTTACATCCTTTTTATAATTCTTTACATTTACTGATATTGTCGTCTGCCACAAATCTGCCCAAACCTTAATGCTGTCCAAGTCCTGGAGTGAGCCTAGTTGCTCTTCTCTGGACCTTCTCTGGTGCTGCTTTGTCTTTATGGAGACCCAAACTGCACCCAGGACTCCAGATGAGGCCTCACCAGTGTGTTATAAAGCTTGAGCAGAACCTCCTGTGACTTGTACTCCACATGTCAAGGCGCTATATAACCTGACACTCTGTTAGCCTTCTTAATGGCTTCTGAACACCATCTCTCAGTTGAGTCCGCTACAACTCCTAAATCCTTCTCATAAGGTGGACTCTTGATTTTCTGACCGCCCATTGTGTATTCAGACCTCACATTTTTACTTCCTACATGTAATTCTTTATATTTACTGACATTGTCGCCTGCCACAAATCTACCCAAACCTTTATGCTGTCCAAGTCCTCAAATCGGCCTCATCGCTCTTCTCTGGACCTTCTCTTGTGTTGTTATGTCCTTTTTGTAGCCTGGAGATCAAAGCTGCACACAGGACTCCAGATGAGGCCTCACCAGTGTGTTATAAAGCTTGAGCAGAACCTCCTGGGACTTGTACTCCACACATTAAGGCGCTATATAACCTGACACTCTGTTAGCCTTCTTAATGACTTCTGAACACTATCTGGAAGTCGACAGCGTCAAGTCCACTACGACTCCTAAATCCTTCTCATAAGGTGGACTCTCGATTTTCCGACTGCCCATTGTGTATTCAAACCTCACATTTTTACTTCCTGTGTGTAATTCTTTACTTTTACTGACATTAAATTTCATCGTCGACAAATCTGCCCAAACCTGTCTGTGGTCCAGGTCCTGGAATCAGCCACAACCCTCTTCTCTGGACTTTTTCTGGCGCTGTTATGTCCTTTTTGTAGTCCAAAACTGCACCCAGACCTCCACACGAGTCCTCCCCAGTGGGTTATGAAACGTCAGCAGGACCTCCTTGGATTTGTTAGTCATCGGTAGATCATCTCGATCCTTCAGCCCACGTCGGTGATCGGGCGTGTAAGCTTCTCCGAAGATCAGGTGTCAAACAACGGTGGTCCTGACGGTCAGAAAGCGCAAGATGGAGAGATTTTCCCCCCAAAGGGGCTTCTCGTTTCGCCTCCGCAGTTTCCGGGTAGAAGTTTTGCTGCCGTTGACCTCCAGCGCAGCCTGCGAGCAGACGGCCAGATGGAGAGTCCGACATAACTGATGACGCCGCCGGGTTGGCTGCCTGCTTGTTAAGCTGCACCAAGCACTTTTTTATTTTTTATTTTTATTTTTTAGTGTCCAGCTTGGTCATTAGATTTTTTTTTTTTTTGATGTCGAGAGAACAAAAGATTAACAAAAAAAAATCTCAGCTAGAAAGAGCGGGTCGTTGACTTCGTGCACGCGCACAACACAATGTGTGCGGGGCTTTACATGCGGGGGTGGAGGAGGTGTATTGTTGATTATGGTTGGGGGGCATCTTTTGCTGATGTCAAGCGCAGCTGTTAGTAAGCTTTATTAGCGCAGCCCCCCAAACACCTCCATGAGTAATGATCACAGCTCCGCCGTCCATCCGAGGCCAGCTCTGCGGAGACCCGCCGCCGATCCTCCGGGCACCAGCGCTGCCCTCGGAGCAGCCGACGCCGAGACCTGTGATTAATGCCGACGAGCCAACGCGGCCCGAGCGGCAGGCTGAAAAATGAGCTCTGCGGCTCCGTTCGCTCGTTCAGCCGGGATTTAACTGCTGTAGCGCCGGGCGCCGTGTGCGCTGCCAGCCGGTGGGCACCGAGTTGGTCAATGCGTGTAGCCACGTGATCACGTGATGTGCAGCACCAGATCGCCCCCCAACCCAGCCTGTACGTGCCACCCGAATTTAAATCGTGCCCGAGTAGAGTTGTGCTTTAGGAGTAATTGGAGACCCCCAAGTGCACACCGAGAACGGCATCCTAATAGACAAAGGCAGAGAGGCACTCCGATGCCCCCGAAAAATGTATGTTATATAGCGCCTGTCACAGTGACCGGTGTCATTCAGGAAGATGCGGTGCCTCCTATTTGTTTATTTCAGTTTGGATTGATCCTCATTAAGTGCCAGCAGTGCCCACCACAACCCACCCAACCCCAGGCTCCTCTGATCCCGTCCCAGAAACGGGCTGGATGTGCGCGTGTGCGGCCCGACAGTAGATGGCGCCAGCGTTCTTCCTAGCCTGAAAAGCGCATTCCCCCCCCCTCGCCAAGCCCCTCCAGACGCCGCTCATATCAGCTGTTAAATGCTTCCTCTGGGATGTCATTGTGATTGCAGTTTAGTAGTCAAACACCGACATGAAATACTTTCAGAGCGCCGCAGCAGCTGCCGCCGTGCAGTCTTTAATGAAGGTGACGGCACAACTGGAAGTCGGGCCCGCTCGGTGGTCTCTGTGAACTGAAGGGGGCGCCGTCAGTGTGCGTAATTAGAAGGTACACCTCGGTGAAGCCTGGCACCGTCGGGTGGGTGGGGTATGGGAGTGGAGGTGGGGGTGCCGTATTGCTATCCCCACCACTGCAGAGTTCAAGCTCAGGATGTGAGAACACCAGGGGGCGACACTAGTGATGGTGAGTGGGGCAGGCTTGTGATAAAGGGGGCTGAGACAGGAGGAACCGAGACCCTCGACCCCGAAACCGAGTAACCTTCATTTATATAACCCTAGCGCGTCGAAGGCAGTCAAAGTCAAAGCGAACTTTATTGTCATCTCAACCATATACAAGTATACAGATAGACGAAACTGCGAAGCTCAGGGTCCACAAATGATGCAAATAATAAATTAAAAATAGAATTTAAATTTAAAATTAAATGCACAAACAAGACAAGACAAAGAAGTAGCAGCAATATTGACGTGTAGTAAGCAATATGAACATTGATGCAATTGTGCAATCTAGATACATAAATATAGTCAACAGAGATGTAATATAAAATAAATAAATATAATACAGAAATTATCAGTGTATGATTATAGTTGTTTAATAATAATAGTAATAATAATAACGGGCGGCACGGTGGCGCAGTGGGTAGCGCTGCTGCCTCGCAGTTATGGAGCCCCTCCCTGCGTGGAGTTTGCATGTTCTCCCCGTGTCTCGTGGGTTTCCTCCCACAGTCCAAACACATGCAGGTTAGGTGGATTGGCGATTCTAAATTGTCCCTGGTGTGTGTGCTTGGTGATAGAAAGGCGCTATATAAAATAATCTCAGCCATTTCAGTGTGTGTTTCTGTGTTTCTGCTGCTTTTTTTTTTTTTTCTGGTTTCTTTCCTTTATTCTGTTTCGGATTTGCATGTCGTGATGCCACATGTCAACCCGTGAGCCCAGACAATGCCAAGCTACCAAAAATAAAATGGAAAACAAAAAGCGACAAAGGAGATGGACTGGTAAGGTGGGACAAGAAGCAGGTGTGAATTAGAGCACCACCCTCAGCACAAGTGTGAATGTTAAGGATTTGGTTTGGGGGCTTCCAGGGTCAGGTTGGTCACCATGAAGAACTGATTGATAGCAGAATGGCGGTGACCAGTCGTGTTGGAGCCACCAGGGGGCAGCAGATGAGCGCTGAAAGTTTTTCCAAGGCCTCCACGCAGACCTGAAGGGGCTTTAAGTCACACCGGAGCAGCACAAAGCAAAGCCACTCGAGGGTCCTCCAGAACCTTTAAGACAAATGAGCCTCAAAAAACGACAGGCATTGACAGACAAAGGCTTTACGCTGTTGGCCTGTCCTTGAGCAGCGGCCAAATCACCCTGGAGTGGCAGACAAAAGGGGACTCGAGAGCCCACTGGGAGAGCCAAATGAAGCAAGGCCATCGCAGACGCCTGGTTGTTTTTTTTAACTGTTTATTCAATCAATTTGTTTCTCGGTCTTCCTTCTTTTTCAGCGTTTTAATATTTTTTCACTAAACGTCTATCAAGATTTTATAAAAACACGTGCCATGCAAAGAGGGGGCTCTTTCTGTGCCACTTTGTAATGGGCATAAAACAGGCAAAGTCTCTCCACCGTAGGAATGACGCCAGAAGGCCACAGGAATGGTGGCAGAGGCTGCATGATGGAAGAATAAAAACATGCTGCCCCCTGGCTTGAGCCCATGGTGGTCTTCAGGTGCACCATCTCTAGGGGGTTTGTGAGCCAGCAAAATCAGGGCAGCCGTTGGATTTTCTGGTTTTACTTTCTTTTTCATTGCGTCATGTGACTGTGGCCGGGTTATCACGTGATCATATTCCTTCTATTGGCTTCAGTGGCACTTCAGGTGGTACCGAGCGTTCTGATTGGTCAGGATTCTCATGACCACAGGTCTACCTGGAAGGGTGAAGCCAGTTACCTCCAAGTTAAATAAGGCTGCCAGTGCCTCTCGGTGGAAAATTCAAAGCAAAAGCAACAGAGTGATGTGTAACAGTTAGGGGTGAAAAACGGGCACAAATTGGGCAGTCAGTTTTTTTTGATTCCTGTTTTGAAAATACAAACAGTTGGTATCTTCTCATGAGTGTGCTGGCTCACAAAACTCTCAAAGATGGTGTGCCTTTATTTAGACGTGCACTCCAGAACTCCACGCCAGCGCACATCAGCCCGGCCCCAAAGTCGACAAACAGGCCTCACGTCCTGCAGGGGCCCAAAAAAAAATATCACAACAGCAGGAGAGGGGAACGGTTAGACCCCTGGCCCAACACGTCAAAAATTATGATTGTTAATATTTGAATGACTTTATCAGTCGAAATGTTCAAAAATGAGCAAAACAGGATAGTAGCAGGAAGTGATGTCATAAGGGCCAAACTTTACAGGAAATGAACAAACCAGTCGACAACTCAGCTCATAGTAAGCAACAAAAAAATGACAGGATCCAAAAAATGAGATCAAAGCAGAGATGAAGACACGCGGGGTTACGTTTTTACGTTCCTGCCCTGGCCGGGGGTTCAAATTCCTGTTTAATGTCCGATTTGTTCAGTTCTGATTCTTTTGTTTCAGTTACTTTTATGATTCGCTCAGGTAGCTGTGTAGCCTTTGTTATGTTTCATGTGTTTTGTGGAAGACCACCTGCCCATCACCACCAGGGGCCGCCCTCAGCCCTATAACAGGCGAGGGTCTCCCACAGTTCCCGGTGGTCCATTCCAATGCGCCGAGTGAGTCGCTGAGGGTTTCCGGCGTCTCTGTCTCTGCTTATTGTGTTGTGTGGATTGTCGTTTGTCCTCCCCGTGGATTGCGGTGCCAGGACTTTGTTTGCCTTCCATTGCTTTTGCTGGCAACTCCTTTGTGCTCCAATTGCACTTCCTGATATTTCACAGCATTAGGAATAAATCTTTTATTTTATAACGCGTCTATATAGCCCTCTGTATTACTAGCGGATTTTTTGATGGTCTTTGCCCCTTTAGTGGGCATTTTTAGGGACTGTTTGGGACATACGTGGACAGGAACTCTTGAGTGCCAAAACACACAGAAAACAAAGAGTCAGTGGCCCAGCAGCCATTTAACAGCTGGATAGCCTTTGAAAAGACACGGGACATCGGGGGGCCCTTAGGAGAAACAAATCGAGGAAGGAGACGAGATGCGATTGTCTCAGAGACACTTTCATGTCCCACGGGACGAGTCTTCGTGCCAATTGATGTAATCAGAAGAACCCGCGAGACAAGAGCTTATGCAAAGAGATTTGGAAAAGTCCTGCGTGGTTATGTCAGACACATTTCTTGTAGAGAGAAAGAAACGATATTCACTCACGGGCCGTTAGACGTTGTGTTGTCACGACGAGAGTCCAAACACGGAATCAAAATTCAATGTGATATTGGCAAAAAGAGATCAAATATATGGACATATAGGTGAGATGACAGAAGTGCGCCGCGCGAGATGCAGCTGATCGAGCAAAGAGGAGGTAAAAAAAAAAAACTGCGCGCGTTTCCTGCTGTATCACCGTTTAAGAGGGGGTGCCAGAGGAGCGGCCGCGTCTCACTACACTGGTTACCGGTGTCATTCAGAACTGACTTTCAAATACTGCTGATGGTTTACAAAGCCTTCAATAATCTGCTCCATCTTATACATCGGAGTGTCTGACATCTTATATTCCAAATCGTAACCTCAGATCTTCAGATGAGGGTCTGCTTAGAATTCCAAGAGCTAAACTTAAAAGAAGTGATGAGGCGGGCGGGCGGGCAGGCGGGCGGCCTTCTGCTGTTATGCACCTCAAATCTGGAATAGCAGACCGATAGAAATTCACCAGGCTGATACGGTGGAGCACTTTAAAACACTGCTAAAAACTCATTACTGTAACATGGCCTTCTCATAACTTCACTTTAATTTAATCCTGATACTCTTGTCGCATGCAGCTGAGGGTGGAGCCCAGCCGGGACGCCCAGGAGGAGGGCTTGTGCCTCCTCCAGACCACGAGGGGGCGACCGCCCTGGTTGTGTCGGTGGCCTCGGGTAGGTGGCGCCCCGGTGCCTGAAGAACCCTGGAGCCCAGCGACTTCCGCCACACCCGGAAGTGCTGGGGGGGGAAGAAGAATGGGGACACCCGGAGGGTTTCCGGGTGCGCAGCTGGTACTTCCGCCACACGGGGGCATGTCCATGGAGGAGTGCCGGGAAGCAGCTGAAGCCCATCCAGGGTTGGTATAAAAGGGGCCGCCTCCCTGCATTCGAGAGCGGAAGTCGGGTGGAAGAGAGACGGAGCTGGAGAGAGGACTGGAGGCGGCCAGAAGAGAGGCTTTGTAAAGACTGTGAAAGGCCCGGATATTGGGGGATCGGTGCTGGAGGCACTGGGTTTGTGCACTGGACTTTGTACATATTGTAAATAGTTGGTGTAAATAAACGTGTGTTGGGAGAAACAACGATGTCCGTCTGTCTGTGTCCCGGGCCAGTTCATTATCATTATAAATCATGGTGGCTCCACAATCCATACTAACCCCTACTTTCTCTGCTGTTCTTTTTCTGGTTTTCTGTGATCTGCGCCCCCACCACCTAATCAAAGCACCGTGATGTCCCTCCATTGATGGATTAAAGGCCAGAAGTCCACGTGACCGTCATCATCAAGTCCTTCCATGTGAACCCTGAATACCCTGAGGACTGATTGAGGTCATTGATGTTAGGTAGAATGCCTAGAGGGGCTGGCTGGGTGGTCTCGTGGCTTCGGACCCCCTGCAGATTTTATTTTTTTTTGTTTTTTCTGTCCTCTCTGGCCATCGGACCTTACTTTTATTCTATGTTCATTAGTGTTCTCTGATTTTAATTCTCACTTTGTCTTTTTTCTCTTTCTTCATCATGTAAAGCACTTTGAGCTCCATTATTTGTATGAAAATGTGTGACAGAAATAAACGTTGTAGTTGTCTCCTTGGGGTGCGTTCTGCACCCCTCTTCACAACGCGAGCGGCAGAGACGTTAAGTGGCTGGCTGGTAGCGCAGGCGGGTTTGGCAAGCGAAGCGAGCAGAGGGGTAAGCCTCCTAGTGTGTGTGTATATATATATATATATTGTGGAAAGCATACCCCCGGACACAGACAGACCGACACCTGAATGTCCAAGACACACTTCTTTATTTTTCCAAAACAGCACCACAATGCCTTCATCCACCAACTCTCTTCCTTTCTCTTTCTCTTTCTCCTCTTCTTTCTCTTCCTCTCCCCTCCTCACAAGCTTTGTCTCCTTCCTCCCAACTCTGGCTCTTCTACTGGAGGGAGGCGGCCCTTTTTATGATGATCTGGATGAGCCCCAGGCGCTCCACCCGACGTCATTTCCTGGTGTGGCGGAAGTGCTGCCATCCAGGATTCCCTAACTGTTAGGGCGCCCCCTGGCGGTGGCCACATCCTCCTGTAGCGGTGAGCGTCCCAGCTCCATTCCCGTGGCCCGCAAACAGATCCAGGCAGCTGCCCTCTC
>JANRMT010062814.1:5153728-5172512 GCA_026402145.1 Polypterus bichir lapradei
CAAAGTTTTTATTTTTTTCAAACATCAATGTTATCCCCTTCAAAGTAGTTCCCTTGGGCAGCTACACACCGATGGAGACGTTGTTCCCACTGTTGGTAGCAGCGCTGGAAGTCTTCAACCGGTATGGTCTTCAGCATGTCCGTTACACTCTTTTGGATGTTTTCTAAAGTCCCGAAATGACGTCCTTTGAGGACATTTTTCAGTTTAGGAAAAAGTCACACGGACTGAGGTCAGGTGAATAAGGGGGCTGGGGAACCACAGGAATGCGTTTTTTCGATTGTCCTTCTGCTCAATTGTGAGGTTTTTCGGCACCATTTTGGCACAGACCTTTCGCATGTGCAAATGTTCAGTCAAAATTTGCTGAACGGTAAATCGGCAAATGTAATTGTTCACTCAACATTCTTAATGTTAAACGACGGTCTGATCTCACAAGAGTGTTCACACGTTCGATGTTTTCATTGGTTTTCGAAGTTGAAGGCCTCCCTGAAAAACTTGAGCTCGGGATAAAGAATGTTCCCCATAGGCCTGTTTTAACTTTTCAAACGTCACACTTGCCGATTCTCCAAGCTTAACACAAAATTTAATGGCACAACGTTGCTCCAAATTCCGCTGCTCCATTTTGCGTGACGCACAACCAAAAACACAACTTCGCTAATAGCAGTCACAAAAATCACGTAGTTAACGGAAGGAGTTGAAACTCGCACTGAGCTATGGGAGGGTACTGATACAGGTGCTCTATTAAGGACAACAGCGCAGTGTTGCCAGTCTCATTACTTTACTGCCACACCTCGTGTATATATATATATATATATATAAACAGCATTTACAAAGGAATTTACAGAATAACCAGCCGTATATACATAAAATACTTAAGAGTTGTCTGTCTGTCACACAAACGCTTACAGACAACTGGGCTTCAAGCCGTGATCTTGCTCTTAATTGAAAACATTTGGCGTGATAATGCGTAAGGCAGGCATAGAGCTGTATGACATTTAATACAAAGACTACACGCCACGTGATTTGCCCCAAATGAGGGTCAACAGGGGTGCGCACTTTGCTTCTCTTTGCGGGGATCGAACCGCAGACGTCAGCGCCTGAAGGCGAAACACGGGTCGTGCTCTGTCTCTCTGGGTTATTTGGCAGGTAGAATGTAACATGTCAGCGAGCCGCTTCTCGCAACTGAGAGGGTGTGGCGGATGTTTGCCGACTGGCCGATCAACCACAAGTGTTACCTGGTAGGTGACCACCCAAATATCAGACTGGGATCAGACCTATGAATATAGAATTACATAGAGATATGTATTTATTACAGACATATATTAATGTGCACATTATTATGTTTTAGTTATTAAAATGAATAATGTGCACATTATTATTATTAATAATAATGTTATTTATATTGCATCTTTTCCATGCTCAAATCATATAATTAATGTGATCAGAGTGGACCCCAAACAAAATCCCCACATCCATCCATCCAACCGGCTATATCCGAACACAGGGTCACGGGGGTCTGCTGGAGCCAATCCCAGCCAACACAGGGTGCAAGGCAGGAAACAAACTTTAGGCAGGGCGCAGCCCACCGCAGGGCACACATACACCAAGCACACACACTAGGGACAATGTAGGATTGCCAATGCACCTAACCTGAATGTGTTTGGACTGTGGGAGGAAACCCACGCAGACACGGGGAGAACATGCAAACTCCACTCAGGGAGGACCCGGGAAGCAAACTCTTAAGGGTCTCCTAACTGTGAGGCAGCAGCGCTATCACCGCGCCCATCCTCACATACACCAAGTCTCTAAATGGATCAAACCAAGCAATTCACTCAAACAGCGAATCAGTAAAGCAAATCGAAAAGTCTCCGCGCTGCTGAGTGGACAAAGGCTGCAGGTCACGAAGTGCTCCGTGTCGCCCCCTGGCGGTCCCCGTTACTTTGCACGGATGCCTGAACGCCGCTCCGCTCGCAGTTCCCGACTTGCCATTGGACGGCTGTTAATGATCAGTTCAGCGCCGCGTGCGCCGTGGAGACCCAATTGTGGAGGCAGCCGCAAATCTTAGCGCGCGTGTTGCGCAGGCTGCGCGGCGGGGGGCTGTCATAATTTTTTTCACGTTCCATTCTAATTATCATTTTCCTTTAATTAATATGTACCTGTTTTGGACTATTTTTAAAGCAAATGTGTTATCACTTCTGCCGTCATTTCCCCCACTGAAGCTTTTTTTTTTTTTTTTTTTTTTTAAAAAAAAAGGTGCAAATAAGGTCTTGAGTGAAAATGGAGCGAATGTGTAAAGGAGACTCGCGCTCCTCGTCCGGAATACCGACGGACTTCACGCAGATCGGCCTGCCGCTCTTCGGAGTCGGCATTGCGGGGCGCTGCCCGTGGCGTCGAACGTTAAGGAAGTTGGAGGCGAGTCGCGCTACGAGCATCGAGTCTGATTTCCGTCTGGGTGTTTGAACCGTTATGTGTGATCCATCAGAGAGGCGCTCTGTGAAGGGGGATACTGCATATGAAAGAAGTTCACACCTCACAAGAACTCGCTCAAAGTTCAGTTCACACAGATTAAAAGGAATAAACGCACGTTCATAGTTCACCATTTTAATTTGAACTAGTTCATGTTCAGTTCATTTTGTATTTTTTAAGGAGTGAGAATAAATGACCCACGAGTTTACTTTTTTCAATGTTGCATGCCTTATATTAGTTTATTACTGTGTTCTTGAATAAAGTACAATAATAAGTTTTTCTATTTAAATACACTTTATTGAGTTATACCCAGCAACAAACACGTATAACCATATATGTTAATATCCTCCTGGTCTAAAAAGAAATTCAATAGAGCGGTAATTTATATGGATACTTCCATCTATTTCCAACCGTGTGTCACAGTGTATATACTAGGCTGACCCGCCTTTTAAGGCGACCGACTTTTAAGTTGACCACTTCTTAAGGCAATTCAATATGTAGATCAATTTGATATTGTGTACAAACTCATTAATTTGGTTATATTGCATTTGAGCGGTATTACTTTAATACTCGTAGTTTCTGTTATTTTTGTGATGAAATTTAAACTTTTTTTCTATATTGAGGTCGCCCTTTTGAACCCCCCTGATATTTACTACACGGTGAGGCATTTGTACTCCATCAACATTAATTATTTCCAGAGACATAATTGTGTCTATTTTTCCAGCGCATCGCGCACAAAAGCAAGGGAACGACGGGAGCACCAGAACTCTGCTCACGTCATGTCGCTTCGTACCGCAAGCTGCAAGTAGTAAGTCTGTGATAAGCCGAATACCGCTACGCTTTGCACTCACGGGACGGAAGGACAATCCCGACCGCTTTTATATAGTAAGAAAGAAGAAGATATCGCACAGTCTGGAGTAGAAAATCATCTTTTACCTGGAAAAACAAAACTACAAATCCCATCGTGCATTGCAAAATGGACGGAGCGTGTGTGAAACTCCGCGCCTGCGTAGCACTCACGGGACGGAAGGACAATCCCGACCGCTTTTATATAGAAGGATATATATAAATAAATTATATATTTAAAGCACTATGGAAGAGATAAAGAGATGTGAAAGACACTTCATAATAAATAGATGAAAGGCGTAGTATACTTTATAGATAGAGATATGAAAGGCAGTCAAAGACAGATTCAAGTGAAAGGCGCTAGAAATAGGCAAAAAGCAATGAAGAGAGATGAAGGTGCGAACTAACAGACAGTATAAAGGCGTCGACGCTAGGGGTCGCTGTTGACCTTAAGCCCAACAGACACACGTAGAGGACACAGGGTAAAAGCACTAAGAAGTATTTTAATAATTTCTTCTTTTAAACAGTGCTCCTTCAAAGCACCTCAGCCACACCAAACAAGCAATTAAAATGAACAAAATATTCTCAATAATAACAATAATTCTCTCCCACACCTCCCAACAAGCTCTGTCACACTCCTCCCAACTCTTGCTGGGTCTCCTGCAGTTCTTTATATACTGTAGTTCCTGACCCGGAAGTGCTTCTGTTCCTCCTCCCACGTGACTTGCCAGTAATTACAGGTCAAATGGAGAATCCCAGTTCTTTTAATTAGCCTGGAAGTACTCTGGGGGCTTCCGTCCTCATGACTTCCTAGTACTTCTGGGCTGCAAGGGAGGGAAGCATGGCTCCCCTGGCTGCACCCAACGGGGCTGAGAAACCAGACTCCAAATCCCAGAATGCCTTGCGGGAGTCCAGGGCACCACTGCACTCCAGGGGAGCTGCCATCTAGTGTTTTGGGGGAGGCAGTGTCCTGGAAAAGCTGCCTTCCCACATCTTTCCATCCTTTAGGTGTCCCAGCAGGGTTGAGCTGCAGGCCAACCCTCACAACAGATAGAGATAAGAAAGGCGCTAAATAATTGATAGGTTTAGGTAGACTTTATCATCTCAGATGAAATGTATAGGTGGACATGTAAGGCGGTTTCCTCCCACAGTCCAAAGGCATGCAGGTTAGGTGCATTGGTGATCCTAAATTATCCATGGTGTGTGTGTGTGTGTATGTGCCCTGTGGTGAGCTGGCACCATACCCGGAATTGGTGAGCTGGCGCCCTGCCTGGGATTTGTTCCTGCCTTGCACCTTGTGCTGGCTGGGATTGGCTCCAGCAGACCCCCATGAGCCTGTATTAAGGATGTAGCAGGTTGGATAATGGATGGATGGATGGATTGTTGTTGTGACATCCTGGCGAATGTCCTCCCCGATTTACTTGCCGTCTGGTCTTGGGGCAGGAATATAAAACCATGGATGCCCTCAGAGCAACTCCCGAATGCTCTGAACAGACTGGTGATGACCACAAGTCTCAGACATTACATGCCGGTTCTCCCGAGCCCACCTTTCGTGAAGTGGAAGCATCAGTCAAGCTGCAGGAGAAGCTCGCTCCCATTCCACAGTGTTTCAGGTTTGGGGAGGTGGGCCGTACCACCACAAACTGTTCCAGTGAGCCAATGGACTGCAGCTGGGCATGAAGGGAATAGGCATTAGAACACAGTGTGTGTGTGTGCCCTGCGGTGGGCTGGCATCCTGCCTGGGGTTTATTTTCTGCCTTGCACCCTGTGTTGGCTGTGATTGGCTCCAGCAGACCCCTTTGACCCTGTAGTTAGGATATAGTGGGTTGGATAATGGATGGATGGATGGGCATGTAAGGCACTTTATCATTAAATGATAGACCGATTGTTAGATGTGCACACTGTACCAAAGATAGATAGACAAGTATGCAAACATTATATAATAAAAGGTAGATATGGAAGGCACTATATAATAGACAGATAAGAAAGGCATAAATGCCTATACCTGCGGTGGGCTGGCACCCTGCCCGGGGTTTGTTTCCTGCCTTGTGCCCTGTGTTGGCTGGGGTTGGCTCCAGCAGACCCCTTTGACCCTGTAGTTAGGATATAGTGGGTTGGATAATGGATGGATGGATAGATAGATGCCTATACAGTGTAGGTGGAGATCCAATCCACTAGGGGGAGATATTTAGACAGAGATGAAAGACACTATATAAAGTCATACGTGTGTCAGGCACAATATGATGTGAAAGACACTGTATAGTAATAGATAGATTGAAATGAAAGGCACTACATGATGATCGATAGACGCTTCTGGATTTGCTAATGGTGAAGCCCACCCCACGACCGACTACTACAGCAGCTCGATTGTATGTCATCATGTTTTATACTTCAGACGCCATCCTAACGCGTTCCCAGCAGTGAGCTCCCTCCCAAGATGTTCCTTGTCGACTGACTTGTGGTTTGGGAAGCCAAAGGGGGTTTTGTCTTGTCCTCAATGCGACCCAGCTGGTCTTCGTGGGTGGGATGCTTTAAGGACTTTCGGTTTCTGCGGAGCTCTTTGATGTGTAAGTGTAAGAGGCGGTGAAGTGATCAGCGAGACCAAACTGAAGGTTGTTGTCTGAGAGGGGACTTTTTTGCTTTTCCAAGTCTTCAGCTCACATGGCAGACCAGACCTCCCCTTAAACCTAAGCTTATTCTGAATGCGGCTCAGAGACCCTAAAACAAACATCCCACGGGACACGGGACAAATGATTCTGCTTCTCTCTTAGGTGGTCTTGAACCCTGATCCTGTCTAGCCCAGCCCAGTCTGCTGTCGCTTAAACGTTTAGCCCCACATGACCTGCTAGCACTCAACCACCTAGCCCCGCCCAGGGACCTGTCATTCAAGTGTTTAGTCCCACCCAGCCTGCCAGCATTTAGGAGTCTAATACTCCGTACAACTCACTACCATTCAACTGTCTGGGCCCACCCAGAAGCAGCTGATGCCACTCAATCTGTTGTCACTGAAGCATGTAGTCCCACCCAAACCAATGCCACTGAAGTATCTGGCCCCACTCCAGTGTCTCAGTCTACCCAAACTTTTAAACCCTTAGCCCCGCCCAGGCTGCTGTCCCTCAGAAGCCTAGCCCCGCCCAACCTGTTGTCACTTGAACATTTAGTCACACCCACTCTGCTAGCGCTCTAACTCCAAGGCAACGGCAAATACACACAAACAAAATGAATACATACAAAGAATCAAAAATGAACAAAGAGAGCAAACAAACATGAATCTGAACCCCAGCTAGGTAGCAGGGCCGTCGTAACAGCATTATAGGCCCCTGGCAAAGCAGTGCACTGGGGTGCCTACCTACACAACCACTCACTGGAATGAATACATAAATGGGTGATAAAATTAAACATCTATTTATTGTATTGGTACTTCCAACAAAAAACAGTGTTTAAACATTAAAAATCATGCCGGACAGCAAAGACTAATCAACACAAATGTTTGAACAATAGAACATGAGCCTTGAAAAACACAAACATTTCAACATATAAATGATAACTCAGTTGGTAAACCATACAGACGGAGATGGCGCAGTATGACATGACTATGAATTATTTATTATTAATCAAATGTTCAATGCAAACATTTGCGAAATTTCTTTGCAGAGAAGTGAGTTGAAGTGACGTTAACATGTACGCTTTTACGTTAAGTAGTGCGCGAGATCCGTGTACAGACAGGCACGTGAGGTGGCGAATGCTAACTTCTACTTGTAACACAATAACAAATATTTATAGTTTAGTATCTATATATGTAATTCACTAAGGCAAGACACCCATGGAAAGCACACCGGAAGGGGCGTGGATTCACTAAGCCGCCGACAAGTAAGACACCTATGGTGCACGCAGGGAGGAGCCACGCCCACCAACTCCAAGACCATTGGATACAACGACAACTTGCAGAGCCAGGCCCACCAACTCGGACGCGACGACACAGAAAGAATGGCGTCATTTATATTCGTCTGTCGTAGAGGCCACATGCACCTCTGAGCCACATTGACTGTTCATAGAGGCATGTTTCTCGCGGAGGTGAATCGCCATATGCAGCGTGTAAAACGGTTTGCGAGGGTGTTTTGATTTGGGAAAATGGTTCAAGGGGTTCTTTGAAGTAAGTGGGCAAAAATCAGAGAGAAGAGGTCCGATACTTCAATAAAATTTACTTGTTCAATTATAACACATAGATACATATGAATAGTATAATGCAATAACAATGGATTATAGAGACAAATATATATATATGCTTACAGTAATATATTTAAAGAAACAAACTTATGCTTACAGTATTAACAAAAGACCCAGAGCCATCATCCTAGACCAGTAGACTGAGGAGGCCCGCTTGTCAGTCTCGTCAGAGGATCAACTCATGTGCCTGTCAAGGACCGGGCGGTGCGCGCATTCCCCACAGTTGAGCCTCGAAAGAAACTGAGGGCAGAACCCTCCCTTATATACTAATTGAGTGTCCTTGCTCAAAAGCGGCTTACGTGGAAGCAGTGTATGCAGAAGTGATCAGTTTCAGCACACACCCCCTTCCACGGGACGCGGTGTTGTTTTTCACTTGGTCCTGATGGAGACGGCGCCTAGTACCAGAAGGCACACAAAAATAAGGGCTGTGTACAGTAAAGCCCCTCGAAGTGAAAAACAAGTCAGCATAACCCTTTGGCCATCTTCCCAGTTCATTCCTTCTTGAAGCTGGTTTTTGCACTGAAGCGACCAACGCCCACCTGCTTTCCTGATTCTTTATTTTACCTCTGCTAATGCAGAGAAAAACCCTTCCATTACAGAGGGGTATCCCATGGGATCCTTTACAACTGAGGTTAAAACACAATGAAGTAAGCAGTCTTTAAAAACCGAGTTTTCGGTTACGACGCACGACCGCGTGCACCATAGCGAACTGTTTTACCCGCTACATACAGCAATTTGCATCCGTGACAAACATGCGCCTTCTTAGATGCTCCTGCAGGAACACGGAAGACGTGACTCACAGGTGCATCTGGACTGTGCAAAGACGACAACGACTCAAGTGACGAGTTGGAGGTGGGCACATGAGCAGGCAGTGCATACTGAACGAGAAATCAGCAGACTAGCATGACGGAGAGAGCGGAATGGACGTCCTTCTCCTCTCCTCCCGTTCCACCCTCCGTGCCTCAGCGCCATCCACCCCCATCCCTCCGTCTGGGAGGAGAGGGCGCGATGGCAGTCTGCCAGTTTTCAGTCACAGACGATTGTGTGTTGGTTCGTTCCGTGCATTGTTACAATGTTGCTTTTCTTGCCGATTTATTACATTACAGATTTTTCAAATGTTAATTTTCTCCCTGTGCTTAAAAATCATTGAAAAACTGGCCTGATTATGCTGCGTATGGTACGCTGCGGGTTGGCTAGTACTATTTATTTATTGACAGCAAGTCACACCATACATGGTGCTCTTGTGTTCGTGCGGCCGCCAGGCAACTGTCCAGCATGCCCATGTGTTAAGACGACCCTGCCAGGTAAAAGCCCTGGCTGACATTGGCGGCTGGTGGAAAAAAAAAAAAATTCAGTTTTTTTTTTGGTAATGGCTCAGGACAAAAGGAAAGAAAAAATACAAAGTGTAATGTCGCCGGCACCACCCAGTGGCACTACTCGAACGTAAATGTTGCCCTGCTTTTCTTGAGGCTTGAAAATTCCTCAGTTACTTTCTGAGCAAATGAAGTCATTTCCACTGACAGCGTGGCCATGGCGTTTGACCTAAGGTGTTTGATACGCTGCGGGACACCAAGAGATGAAAAGTTGGACATGTTGGCTTCTTAATGGGTGGCAGATGAACTGTTAAAAAAGAAAAAATCAGATGTGAGCATCAGAGGGCTTTGTGTCATCGGAATCAAGTCACCCAAACTATTTCAGTCATTATTGACCGCTCTGACGCTGATATTTCTGATCATAAAACCGGTCATCATGGTAACAGTTGACGAGAAGAATTCATCAATTGCAGAATTATGGCATTTGAGGGTTCCTCTAGACCGCCTCTAATCCAGGGACGTGCAGGTCAGGGGAGGCAGGTGAGGGATAGCCTCACTTGTCATCATGAAAATTACAAAAACTAATAATGATAACATAAATGGGTCCACCGGTCTGTGCTATAAATTTGTTTTCTGTATGATTCCAATAACTTTGATCATTTTTATGTTCAAAATCACTGAATTTGCACATACAGGGGAGAAACACGAGATGCGGCAGCGATGAGCCTCACTTCGGACTGCACTCTCCCTCACCCACTGCAATTGCCGTGAGCCTGTCGCTGTCTCTTTGTATGTTGTCAATATAAGGTTTGCAGACACGTTTATTATACACCCTGACTTTCCACAGCCTGGCTAATATCTTTAATGAATGTGTGTGACATATTTAGTCTTGCTGATCGGACATAAAACCGCAGTGAAAAGGCACAAACTGAGTGAGGCAGACGGTACCGTGCAGCCCTGAAGGAGGCGCATGTGAGCCAACAGGTACTCGCTGCTGCTGTTCTTCTGCGCAGAGGCGCCAATAAATTAGCGACATCAGAAAGTCAAGTGCACCGCCGTGGTCCGTATATTTTTATTTTTTGTTCCGACTGACTGCCAAAATGGAAGATTAAGATTTTTAAAACTAAAGGAAAATAAAGAGGACTTTTACAAGAAAGTAACAGAGAAAAGGCGTATGAACTTCATTTACAAATAAAGGTAAGACCGTAAACGGTTTTCAGTTTTATAAAACAAATTGGGATCAGACTAATAAAAAACAAACCAATATTTAAAAGCTAAATTTTGACTTTAAATAAAATATCCTTTTGTTTTTCTTGTTATCCTTTTTTTGAACAGTCTGTATTAAAATTAATTAAAGCATCAGAATTAAAAGCTTTTAAAAACAACTAAATATTTCAATTAAGGTCAAAAATGAAATCCATTTTTTGTACACCACTCTATACTTTCAGTTGTATTGAATGAGTGTGAATTGTGGAACTGCAATGGCAAATTTAGAACACATGGAGGGTGAGGAGCAAATGCGCTCTCTCCGCTCTCTCTCACCGATAACGTTCTTTCTTTGCCAAATATTCGCCTTACCTATGTGTGTGTAAAGAATGCTGATGAGATATGAAACATCACCAGTAGTTAATGTGCATGCTGGCTGCCAACTGAATAGTGAATAAGTGACTGTTTTGGGTTCATATATTTGTAAATCTGAGTCTGAAGTAGTCAGTGCCTCACCAGCCATGAACCTCACTGCACGTCACTGCTCTAATCAGCTAACCGGCATATCGTCATCTCATAAGAGGCTGAAGTTTCGAGTTTGGTATTTTTCCAATCCAGCTGTTTTAGCTCTTGGCTGTCCTCAAGAAACTGTGACACACATGTGCACCCATCATCGAGATATATCGATGTTTTCGGTATCAGGTGACACTAAAATGACGAGATTGTCGAAAAGCGGAGAGCGAAATTTGTGACGAATCACTCCTCCCCCATAGACTATAGGCTCTGGTGGGAGGGTGCAAAGCAAAAATGCACAATTTCGGACTCACGTGTCACACGGTTCTTAATATAAAAAGTTAATAAAAACCAAATCTTGTGAGACCAGCTATGTTATATGGGCTGGAGACGGTGGCACTGACTAGAAAGCAGGAGACATAGCTGGAGGTGGCAGAGTTAAAGATGCTAAGATTTGCTTTTGGTGTGACGAGGATGGACAGGATTAGAAATGAGGACATCAGAGGGTCAGCTCAGGTGGGACGGTCGGGAGACAAAGTCAGAGAGGCGAGAGTGTGTTGGTTTGGACATGTACAAAGGAGAAGTGCTGGGTATACTGGGAGAAGGATGTTAAGGATAGAGCTGTCAGGTAAGAGGAGAAGAGGAAGACCTAAGAGACGGTTTATGGATGTGCTGAGAGAGGACATGCAGGTGATGAATGTGACAGAGCAAGATGATGAGGACAGGAAGATATGGAAGAAGATGATCCGCTATGGTGACCCCTAGTGGGAACAGCTGAAAGAAGAATAATAACACCCAAATCTTGCTTCAAACAACACGTTAAAAACTTTGAATTTCGGAAAGTTACACAAGTTGCATTAGTGATACTGAAATGGCACTTTTTTAGTGTACTTATTGTACTTTGTGTTCAAAGAAAAGGTACTCGTGTGTTACAACCTCACCACAGGCAAGTGAAAAACTTCATTGTTTTCACATTCGTTTATTTACAAAACAAAAATATGTAAAATTCGATTTTCAATTACTTTTTGAAACATTACTTCTGTTTCTAATGTTGTTAAGTATATAACATCGAAAGGGACATCGCCATTGAGCTTAGTTCTCCATCAGTCCCATCTGGATTGAGTGGCTGAGTTAAAACACACCAAATAAACACCTCATTTATGAAATGCAATAAAAGTTAGAATAAAATGAAATATTAAAACAAAATACAGTGTTATGAGAATATAAAAACACCCCCCAATGCCGGTGTAACAGGTGTACAAAGTAAAAAAAGTTGATAACATTCATTGTGTTGTATGTTTTCCTGTTATATTTCCCTCCTTTGTTTGTTGTGTTATGTTACTTCATCAGTGTGAGCCTCTCCAAGTATTCGTTGTGTTACTGTGAGAGGAGGTAAGCACGGTGTTATTCTCTGTATGGTAAAATTAATTGTTAGAGCTAATATGGGCGGAAGAAGATGATCCGTGGTGGCGCAGTGGGTAGCACTGCTGCCTAGCAGTTAGGAGACCCGGGTTCGCTTCACGGGTCTTCCCAGCGTGGAGTTTGCATGTTCTGCCCGTGTCTGCATGGGTTTCCTCCCACAGTCCATTGGCGATCCGAAATTGGCCCTGGTGTGTGAGTGTGTGCATGTGCCCTGTGTTGGCTGGGATTGGCTCCAGCAGACCCACGTGACCCTGTAGTTAGGAGATAGCGGGTTGGATAATGGATGGATGTTTGAGTCAATTTTTTTGTCTATGACAGTAATTGTAATATATTTTTTGTTGTATACAGTTGCTGTTTTGAAATGTTTTCAATGCTTTTCTATTAATTTCGGTTATGTGTTAATTTGAGAGTTCAAAAGCCTTTCCACGTGGTTTTCTTTTGTTAATAGGAGGAATCACAGAGCTTGAATTGTCACTTTTTACGTTCTCTGTTTAATATTTCAGACCATTAATCAAAAAGAGAAAACATCAAGAAGTAAAGGATGTTTGCTTTATTCTTTTGTGGCGGTTTGTACGGCACGTTGCATTATATATCACAACGCAGAAGCTTTGATGGTTAACCGAATCCAAAGGCCAAGACGCAACAGTGCGGCGCGTGCGGTGGAGAGCGGTTACACCGGGCCGAACAGATGCGATTTTTAAAAATTAAATTAGAAAATATATTCATGGTTTAGGTCCAGCGAGGTCATGCTGTCCAGTTTTTGAAGTTCCCTTAAATGCACTGGCCGGTATTTACACGTTTAAAACAGAAAAGGGCGAATTGAACGTAACATTGTTATGGTATTACTCAGCATCAAACCAATTATTTTATTCCATAAGACTCCGCATAGCAATCATGTGCGGCTTACAATCACAACAATGCTGGACAAAAAAAAAAGAAAAGAAAAATGGGAAATGCAGTGGATTGAGGCATTTGCTCATAATGGCTTAAACGACAAATAATATTTTTATTAGGGTCTGTTTTAATTAAATTTTACTTATTTAAGAAACTTCTTTATTGATTGCCGTTTTAGAATAAATGAATACTGCGCGTGCGCAGATGCACATTTCTAGGAGTTGCGTGGTTTCACAAAACACCGAGATTTTCGTCGCGTTCTTTCAACACTCCATGGAGAGGGGCAACAAAATCCACCAACCAATAGGAAATCCAGGGGCTTATCGGAGATCTCGTTTTCATTCTGGCATCGCAAAGCCAATTCAAAAGCTCTACGGAATCTCACGCAGTCTATCATATTGGACAGCACGTGTCGATTTGTGGTCACGTCTTCGTTGTACCTTTTAATCCTGTAGCCTTCATCCAGCTGTTCAGTAATAATAAGCCTAATAAAATGTAGTCTATAGATGACTGCTGCTACTTTCATGCCTCATGCATTTTTCAGAAGGATGTTTTAGGTCCCGTACCCCCGTCATTGTCCACAACACTTCAGTAACAACAAGCAGGGAAAGCACAAAAAAAAAAAGGCATTACTCACATCCAGTTAACAAACTCCATCTGTCATAACAAGAGCAGAAATAAATCCGTGTGTAAGCTCGTCCTCGATCACGGAAGTTGCGATTCATTAAAGAAATAGTCGGATTTCTTGAAGTTTTCCATCAATGTAAAGTCGCGCTCGCTAATCTGTATTTAGGTAAATGGCAGGTGTGAACTGTGAACCATTGACGTGAACTTGAAATAGCGTGCCTACGATTGTCTAATCACATTAGATTAATAAAAAACTTAAACAATAGTCATTCGCTGCCAATAAATGTGGGCGTGTCCGGGGCGCAGTCAGCAGCGTCTCTGCATAAATCAGCCAATTAAGGGGCGGCCACAGGTCACCATGCTTGCCAAAAGTTTAAGGACTTGCATTTGGCCAGCGCCCTTCACTCAGGAGATATTCATTCATTATCCAACCCGTTATATCCGAACTACAGGGTCACAGGGGTCTGCTGGAGCCAATCGCAGCCAACACAGGGCGCAAGGCAGGAAACAAACCCCAGGCAGGGTGCCAGCCCACCGCAGGCCACACACACAAGGGACAATTTAGAAACACCAATGCACCTAACTTGCATGTCTTTGGACTGTCAGAGAAAACCCACGCAGACACGGGGAGAACATGCAAACTCCAGGGAGGACCCGGGAAGCGAATCCAGGCCTCCTAACTGCGAGGCAGCAGAGCTACCCACTGCACCACCATGCCGCCCCTCAGGAGATATTCACACAGAATTTAAACAAATACAAGTCAGAAGCAAGCAGGCAGGTTGTGCAAATAAACACATTTATTTCATAATTATTTCACCTTATCTAATTAATTTGAGAAGAAGTTTTTAAAATTTTGGGGGCAGTGCCACAGTGCCTTTTTAAGTGGAGTTTTTAAAATATTTGGAGGGTGAGGGGGTGGAGCCCCAATGCCCCACATTACAAACCGCCACTGATGTCCAAAAAAACATTTAGCTCCGCCTGACCTGCTATCACTCAACCATATAGCCCCGCCCACGCCGCCACCCCTGAAGTGTCTGGCCACACCCAACCTGCTGTCACGCAAGTTTTTGCCTCACCTAACTTGCTGACAATTAACCATATAGCCACACCCAGGATGCTGTCCCTCAAGCTTTTAGCCCCACCCAACCTATTCTTACTTAAGCATTTATTTGCATCCAACCTGATAGACAGATGGAGCCTTCAAGGAAGCCCAGAACATTTTTTGATATTGCAGGCTCACCCAACTAACAGTGACGAGAACTTTTTAAACCAGAGCATCAAATGACACCTCAGCATCTTTCTCAACTTCCAAGAGCTGTTATCCCTCTTGTCAAAATAGGTGTGGAGTCTGCATGTTCTCTTTGTGAGCTTTCTGTTTGGTCAACTAGTGACATTCAGCACAGCTCAGGTTATTATATGTCAGCGGTTCTCAAACTTTCGTATTTCGCGCCCCCCCCCCCCCCTCCTTTTCTACCTGGAATAATTCTGCGCCCCCTGCATAATATTAGATAGATGAGAATAACCCCTGATACAACTAACAAAGGTATGATACTCGTGTGGTGTCGCGGTATCCTATCATTTTTACTTCCATAAGATTTGCATGTGTTCGGCTAACTTCGATGAAATATTTTCAATGTATTTTTTTTAAAGTGCTTTAATAACTGTTAAAATGTCTGGTGTGGTTTTTGGTAGTAATTCTAATCCCAAAAACAAGGAATAAATTATTTATTCTTATTTAATTATTTTTTATGTAAAGAAACATTAAATATGTTTTAATTTTTAAAAATCTCGTAAGCGAGGACACCGATGAAGTCAATCTGAGCGAGACGAATGTATTTTCGTCCGACAAATATTATACCGCTGTTAGTTGTATCATGAGAATAACCCAATACGCAGTAAATTATTGAACTCAATTTGGCAATATTGGCTACGCTGCCAAGGTGTTGCAGTCGCGCGGCATTATCACCTGATCTACTGTTACCCGAATGTTCGCGACACAATACGATACGTCTCGAACTTTCTGGATTGAAAATACGCGACTATAAAAGCAGCAGCGGCAGCGGCGAAACAAACTTCAAATATGAAAGGAGCTCAGAGTGTCTCGATATCTCGAATATCAAAGCAAACCTGGACAGGCTGTGTACTTTAAAGCAGGCACATATTAGTCATTAGATCTGTGTCTTAGAAATGTTTTATTTTAATTTTAGTTATAATGCATTCGTTGTGATTATATGCTTGCACATTTAAATTTTAAATAAAAATGTAAAAAAATAATTGTGATGTCTTGTTCATTTATTCGACGCCCCCCTTGTACAGCTTCAGCGAACCCAACAGTTTGAGAACCGCTGTATTATGTTGTGTACACATTGTGACCTGTAGGGGGTGTAACAGAGTCCCAACCCCAGGCACAACTTCAGGCACACAATGTCCCGGGTTCAACTAAATATTTCTGTCTGACAAAAGTGTCTGACTTTTTCTTCCACAATCCATAATTCAGCCTTTCCTCACTTTCTTTTCCTCCACCGTTCCTCTCCAGATGAGCGTCGTCCTTCTCCACTCCCAGCTCTGACTCATCTGCTTGAGGTGGAGGAGCTTCGTTTAAGGCACGGGTGGGCCACAGTAGCTGCAGGTTTTCATTCTAACTATCTTCTTCATTAGTGACCCGTTTTAGCTGCTAATGAACTTCTTTTTGCCTTAATTTGAATTAACTTGACTCAGGCCTCTTAGTTGTCTCTTTTTCTTTAATTAGCAGCCAAATAAAAAATGAGACACAAATCGAGTCGCCACGTGACAAGCTCACCTGTGCCCATCTCACAATATCTGAAAATAAAGAAAGGTGAAGGTCTCATTCAGGTTGATCTCTCAGGTCACCAAAACTTCAACAGTTTTTGAAATGACTGCTGTGGCAGAATGAGAGCAGCAACAAGCGGTGGAATTAAATAACGAGTTTAATTAACAGTGAGAACTGGCTTCTCATTAAGAGACTGGTAGGAGTGAAAATTGGTTGGAGTTTGAAAGCCCAGTTTAGCTGCTCAACTGTTGGCTTGTTTCACGTCTCATTTCTGTTTGGCTGCTATTTAATGAAGAAACGAATCAATTCAGAGGATGGAATCCTTAAAAACAGGGCTATTAAAATGAAAGGAAAAATGAGTTAATTAGCAGTGAAAACTGATTAGGAAAAGAGTGAGAATGAAAACCTGCAGCCACTGCGGCCCTCCAGGCCTGGAGTTCGACATCCCTGCTTTAGGGAGTACTTCTAGTCAAAAAAGCATTTAAGGGTCAACCTGCACCTCCACCCAGCAGGGGGAGTCTCCTCCAAACAGTCACCTCTAGCAGTCCCCAGAGGCTCCAACTGTGCCGCCCTCCAGAACTGCAACTGCAAGGTGGCCTTGCAGGTGTCCAAGTGGGGGCTACGCCAGAGAAGGGAGTTTTTGCACTGTTGATGTCTGGTATGGGGGTCCCCTTCGAGTTTTCATGTCTTTATCAGAATGTTAGAAAGGTAAAAGGGAGAAACTGAGCCTATAGATGATAATGGGCGATAGGCATATGCCCATAGACCGGGGGTCTTCTCGAAGATCGGGGGCCTCAGAAGCCCCCCGTCTAATGATGCCACTGTTTCTGACTTCTGTGGAGACGGAAGGGTTTCATATAAAGTAGCTCCCCCATTTACCGTTTTTCTGGGGACCAACGGAAAAAAGATGTAAAATGCAGGAAACTGTCGAGGATTTCTCAGGACCCCATTATTACAGGTCTGTTTGTGTTGCGTTTACTCGTATTTTTAATTGTTTTGTGGAGGTGAGTTTTATGCTTCTTAGTTCTGATCCCGTTTAAAGCGTGCTGTTTAATTTTCGGGTATATTATTCTCCGTTTTTCACGCTGTTGTTACTTTTTACGAACGCGGCCGTGTTTTTGACATCTGCCTGGTATCCGAGTGCAGTGCGGGGTCCACAACCTCACAGTTGACTTCTCAGACCAAAAAAGGCTCCGCTCACACTGAAGAGGAATTCTCTTTATTTCATTCATATGTCACACAGACCTTATGTTTATTGAGAAGAGTGAACTGCAAAAAAAAAGATAAAGAAACGGAACTTTAGAGAAAGGATCGACACTCTAATCGCACTGTTGGTTTACTAATGCTTAGCATCCCACCCGTCCACATCGCGCTCCCACCAGGCCTGTCGCTGTCCGGTTGAGATAAGAAGCTATGGGGCGTTCGATACCGAGGAGCGAGGATACCGTCAGCCGAGGAGCGCCGTTACCGGAACCCAAGCTACGTGCGTGCCTGACACCGGGATGGGGGGTGGGGTGAGGGCGTTTTGGTAACTCGGGGGGTACGTGCTTCGCTGCAGCTTATTTAGCGACACTTAAACAACTTGTTTTATTTCAGTAACGTTTTCCAAATGAACTCCACTGTTGACAATACATTTTTCGTAAACGAGTTCGTAAAAAGTTCAGCACTATTCGTATTTTATACTAGGGGATAATTCAGCAGAATATTCCAGTTTGAAATGTCCTTCATACTTCCCGCATGAAGGGCATTATATAATGACAGATATATATGAAAAACACTATATGATAGATAGATAGATTGATATGAAAGGCACTGTATAATAGACAGATATAAAGGGCATTATATAATGATAGATATATAGATATGAAAGACACTATATGATAGATAGATAGATATAAAGGGCATTATATAATGATAGATAGATACTGTATATAGATATGAAAGGCACTATATAATAGATAGATAGATATATAGATATGGAGGGCACTATATAATGATAGATAGATAGATATGAAAGGCACTATATAATGATAGATAGATAGATATGAAAAGCACTATATAATAGATAGATAGATAGATAGATAGATATGGAGGGCACTATATAATGATAGATAGATAGATAGATAGATAGATAAATAGATATGAAAGGCACTATATAATGATAGATAGATAGATAGATAGATAGATAGATAAATAGATATGAAAGGCACTATATAATGATAGATAGATATATAGATATGAAAGGCACTATATGATAGATAGATAGATAGATAGATAGATATGAAAAGCACTATATAATAGATAGATAGATAGATAGATATGGAGGGCACTATATAATGATAGATAGATATGAAAGGCACTGTATAATAGTTAGATAGATATGAAAGGCACTATATAATGATAGATAGATAGATAGATATGAAAGGCACTATATAATAGATAGATAGATATGGAGGGCACTATATAATGATAGATAGATAGA
>JANRMT010062814.1:5172522-5185752 GCA_026402145.1 Polypterus bichir lapradei
ATAGATAGATAGATATGGAGGGCACTATATAATGATAGATAGATAGATAAATAGATATGAAAGGCACTATATAATGATAGATAGATATATGATATGATAGGCACTATATGATAAATAGATAGATATATAGATATGAAAGGCACTATATGATAGATAGATAGATAGATAGATATGAAAAGCACTATATAATAGATAGATATGGAGGGCACTATATAATGATAGATAGATAGATAAATAGATATGAAAGGCACTATATAATGATAGATAGATATATAGATATGAAAGGCACTATATGATAAATAGATAGATATATAGATATGAAAGGCACTATATGATAGATAGATAGATAGATATGGAGGGCACTATATAATGATAGATAGATAGATATGAAAGGCACTATATGACAGATAGATAGATAGATAGATATGAAAGGCACTATATAATAGATAGATAGATAGATAGATAGATAGATAGATAGATAGATAGATATGAAAGGCACTATATAATAGATAGATAGATAGATAGATAGATATGGAGGGCACTATATAGTGATAGACAGATAGATGTAAAGGGCATTATATAATGATAGATACAGTAGATATATAGATATGAAAGGCACTATATGATAGATGATAGATAGATAGGATTTGTTTCCTTGTGTTTAATATAGTGCCTTTTATCAGCATCACCTTTCTCCACAGGTGGTCCTGTGGCACCCAGCCTGTTGAGAGTTGCCCACTGAGACTGCACAGGTGATTCCGGCTTATTTTGTTATTCCAGGTGTTTCCCATCAACCTCTACAGAAACACAAACAGTGGAGAGGAGAAGACAAATGTTGGATTTAATTGAAAAAAATAAAAATGCACCACTGGTGGAGACCCTCATCCGGCGCGGCAGCACAGGAAGCTCCGAGGGGTTAAGGGTCACCCACCCCCACGGAAGATGTAATGACAAATCTTGCAAGAGCACGTGCGTCAGAGAAGAAGGGTCAGGGATCTGAAGAAGGCAGGATGGGACACAGAAGAGCCCTGATGTGGCTTTGAGAGCCTGTAGCCCTCAGGGACGCCCTTTAGGATCAGGATGAAGCCTTGGCTGTGGGACTCCAAGATATGTTGTTAATGACGGAGTCCATTCTGTCCATTTCTTAAATACGTTTGGAGAAATAAAGAAACTTGTTTGTTAATAAAGAAGTCCTGGACTAGAAAGACCCCCTAAAGTAGAAATGGCATGAAAGTAATGAGACCTACAATCAAGCAGCGCTGTCCAGCCAGCCAAACTGAGGGGCCACGCCATGAAGCTGCTCATCATTTTTGCTTTTGTATTTATTTATTTATTTATTTGTTATTCTTTATATCCAGACAGAGGCGGACATGAAAAATTCAATCTGCTCAGAGCAGACCTGCTTATCATACGTTTCATATTTTGTACCAATTGCCAGATCTTTGGCTTCCACTTTCTTTGTGAGGAGCAGTTCTGCTACTTTTGGATAGGGGGCGATATATTCATTGAAAGCACTTGTTTTTATGGTTGCCCCATCCAGGGTTGCTTCTCACCTTGTGTCCATTACTGCCAGGTTAAGTGTTGGGTTTAAATGGGTGGATATGTGGATTGATTTGAATCTCACCAGAAGTTCTTATGCCCTGCCATGTTTGGGTCCACAGAGTACCACTGGGGTTGTCCACACTCTGACATACTCGCACACACCAGCAACACACTGGGTCACCCCAGTCCTTTCCAACTCCAAGGTTCCAGTAGTTGAGGCCACTTAAATTTCAGCCTTCAGTGGTTGAGAAGGTCATGGACAACTCAGAGTGCCTCCCCTGTCCTAAAGGGCTGAAGATGGTGGTCTGCTACCAAAGCTCAGAACAGACTGCTTGATTCTAATCAGTCAGGCTTCAGGAAGGGCATTCCACCGAGACAGGTGTGCTCACTGCCGTCATCACGTTATGGCTGGGTAGAGCTCCCAGCATGTCATCTGTTCTTATCCTGCTAGATGGCACCACTATCTTCATTACGTTCAACCACCAGATAATGGAACTGCCCTCAGGTGGTCTGAGTCCTGCCTCTTGGGTGGATCGTACCGTGTGTCATAGAATGGCATGACGAGATGTCAAGGACACACAAGGCAAGGATAGCGCTGTCCCAAGGATCGGTTCTCGGTCCTCTTCTCTTCTCTCTACACTCCTCCTCTTCCTCATTAGGCCCCATTATCCTGTATTCTCCATGGCTTCTCATATCAGTGCTATGCTGGTGATGCACACAGGTGTACCAGACAAGGCATCTGATAGAATCCCTGCATGTCTCACTGATGCAGAAACCTGGATGAAGAAACATCACCTCCAGCTCAGACTGGCAAAGATGGACCTTCTTGATATGCCAGCTCATCCATCTATTAAGTAACCCCATCTCTGTTCAGTTTGGCTCATAATCACTAAAACCCAATAAGTTTGTACAAAACGTTTGGAGTGGTGATTGATAATGAGTTGTCCTTCATGGACCATTTCAGAGTGGTCTCTCGATTGTGTAGATTCACTCTGTATAAGCCCAGACCATATCTAGCAGGGTGGTCTGAGCTTTGGACTTATCATGGCTGCACATCTGAAAGTCCCTTCTGGTACGTGTCACATAGTCACTGCAGATGAGCCATCTGCTGTTCAACCAGCCAAGGTGGACACAAGTCACTTCTTTTTTCTGGTCACTACATTGGCTTCCTGCAGCAGCACAGATGAAGCTTCAAAACCTTGCTAATTGTCTTCAGAGTCGTCATTGGGGGACACTTGTGAAGTCCTCTGCTCCGTCCTGCTCTCTCAGGTCTGCTCATAAATGGCGTCTGTCTGTAAGGTCATCAAATCGCATTCCTGACTCTTTTCATGTGCGGCTCCTAGCTGGAGGAACGAGATGCCCACCTCCACTTGATTTTCTGACTCCCTCGATGTGTTTAAGAAGCGAGTGAAGACCCTTTGGTGAAGTTTTGTCTGATTGATGATGACTTTGGTGGTTTTTTGTAACCAAGGAATTGTAACGCGCTTGGATGTGGTGATCAATTTTGTCACCTTGTTCTGTCACACTTGTTTCCAAACCGGCACCCCAGATAGGGTTGTATTATTATTATTATTATTATTATTATTATTATTATTATTGTTGTTGTATTAAAGTATGGGCACAATGGCCACTGACCAGACCCCCAGGAGCGTAGAGGCCCACTATGTAAGTTCTGATGCCCATGTAAGTTTCTGTTTTGCTATCAAAATAGGGGCCCCAGCGCACTACTTTTGCCCCTGGGCTTATGATGTTGGTAAGACGGCCCTGCCCCCAGACTGACGTTTACTCGATTATGTTGACTTGTTTTGTAAGTCGCTTTGGACAAACGCGCCTGTTAAATGATTACATGGAAATGTTCATTCCGAGAGCCCTTGTGGCTCGACGGTCTACCAGCGCCGAGAAGAACAATCGCAACAAGTCGGCGAGGGGATGGGAGAAATGACACAAACCAGGAACCTGGCATCCGGTCCGACTTGCTGAACTCCTTCGCAAAACGAGGGCACAAGGCGACGGGATCCAGCTGCTGGGAGAGCCGCTGAGTGCTTTGTGAGAAACATCTGTCTGTGAATTCCAGCGGGAGGTCACGGAGAGCAGGCACATCCTCTCCATGCTGCAGGGCCCACCCCCAGATGGCAGCGGAAAATCCCACAAAGAGGAACGACCAGGCGTAGAGCCGCGAATTTGCGGCCCCCGCCCCCTTTATCGGCACCTCCCGCTTTCTAAAAATAATCCGCAAAAGAAAAAACAAAAGAGAGAGAAATGCAAATGGATGCTGAACTCACACGACTGCCTCTCAGCTGCTTGTCAATGGTTTCCTGCAAGTGCGAAGTCTGAGGAGGCTTATCGGAACGCGCGAGGAGCGGCACACGCACAGCGCGGCGCAGCCCACAGGAACAGCTGGAGGAACAGCAGACGCGCGACGTCTCCATCGACGGAACAGCTGGCTGTTTGTGACATGCACAGTAGTTTGGTCTTAATACACTGATGCGAAAGGCACTATAAAGCAAATAGAACGGAATGAAAAACACTATATAGAACAGAGACAGATATACGTGAAAGGCACAATAAAGTTGACAGATATGATAAGCGCTAAAAATACAGATAGATACATGTCAAAGGCACTATATAGTAGATACTGTATATAGGTATGGAAATCATTATTTAAAATACAGATAAATACATATAAAAGGCACTATAAAACAGAAATATTGATGTAAAAAGTGCTAAATAAAAATTATTTTTAAAATGTATTTTTATTGATTTTCATTAGGCGGCACGGTACAGTGCAGTGGGTAGCGCTGTTGCCTCACAGTTAGGAGATCCGGGTTTGCTTCCCGGGTCCTCCCTGCGTGGAGTTTGCATGTTCTCCCCGTGTCTGCGTGGGCTTCCTCCCACAGTCCAAAGACATGCAGGTGAGGTGCATTGGTGATCCTAAATTGTACCTAGTGTGTGCTTGGTGTGTGGGTGTGTGTGTGTGCGCCCTGCGGTGGGCTGGCACCCTGCCCGGGGTTTGTTTCCTGCCTTGCGCCCTGTGTTGGCTGGGGTTGGCTCCAGCAGACCCAGATGACCCTGTGTTAGGATAGAGCGGGTTGGATAATGGATGGATGGATGGATGATTTTCATTAAAAACAGATAACATTTCATACAGTCAGGTCAAAATTTAACCAAGCAAATCAACACAAATTTCAAAACCCCAGCCAAGAGCAAGAGAAGGGAGTGACCAACTGAAGTGACTCCATAAAAAGGAGCAAGAAAAGAAAGGGGTCCTCTGCCCTGAAATGGAAGCTTATTCTAAAATGTTAGAAGATCCTACCATATTCTAAAAAAATTTTTGAACGGACCCTCTAAGTGAGAATTTGATTTGTTTCCAATTTCAAGTAGTGCACTGCGGTGGGCTGGCGCCCTGCCCGGGGTTTGTTTCCTGCCTTGCGCCCTGTGTTGGCTGGGATTGGCTCTGACAGACCCCCGTGACCCTGTAGGAT
The DNA here is from genome assembly GCA_026402145.1 of Polypterus bichir lapradei. Classification (NCBI taxonomy): domain Eukaryota; kingdom Metazoa; phylum Chordata; class Cladistia; order Polypteriformes; family Polypteridae; genus Polypterus; species Polypterus bichir. The sequence continues at coordinate 5,177,547 of JANRMT010062814.1, forward strand.
ATAGCAGGTTGGATAATGGATGGATGGAAGTAGTACAGAACATCGGTTACCCACCGACTTAAGAGTGGTGGGCTGGGATTCTTCCAGTTGAGCAAAAGACGTCGACTGCATGTGGTAATAGTGTGGTAACGGCAATGACAGCCCCTCTAGGAGCCCACCAAACACAACTGTTTGAGTCCTGTTGAGTGATTGTTAAATGTTAAGTACAAGTCACAGGAGGTTCTGCTTAAGCTTTATAACACACTGATGAGGCTTCATCTGGAGTCCTGTGTGCAGTTTGGGTCTCCAGGCTACAAAAAGGACATAACAGCACAAGAGAAAGTCCAGAGAAGAGTGACAAGGCTGATTAGAGGACTTGGACAGCATTAAAGTTTGGGTGAATTTGTGCCAGATGACAATGTCAGTAAATGTAAAGAATCACTTCCATGCATGTAGGAAGTAAAAATGTGAGGTTAACTGAGAGTGTGAAGTTATATAGCGCCTTGATGTGTGGAGTACAAGTCACAGGAGGTTCTGCTCAAGCTTTATAACACACTGGTGAGGCCTCATCTGGAGTCCTGGGTGCAGTTTTGATCTACAGGCTACAAAAAGAACATAACAACACAAGAGAAAGTCCAGAGAAGAGCGACTTTTGTGACTCCATGGCTTGGATGGCAGACAGGCTTGGGCAGATTTGTGACAGATGAGAATTAATGTAAGTAAATGTAACGAATTACATGCAGGAAGTAAAAATGTGAGGTTTGAATACACAGTGGGAGGTCTGAAAATCGAGAGTCCACCTCATGAGAAGGATTTAGGAGTCATAATGAAGTTGACATTATCAATTGGCAGACAGCGTTCAGAAGCCATTAAGAAGGCTAACAGACTGTCAGGTTATATAGCGCCTTGACGTGTGCAGTACAAGTCACAGGAGGTTCTGCTCAAGCTTTATAACACACTGGTGAGGCCTCATCTGGAGTCCTGGGTGCAGTTTGTGTCTCCAGATCATAAAAAGGACATAAGAACTAAAAAGGACTAGAGAAGGTCCAGAGAAGAGCGATAAGGCTGAGTTCAGGGGATGAGTTATGAGGACAGAATAAAAGAGCTGAAATTAACACTTGCATTAAGTTTGGGTCTTATTAGGTGTGAACACACAGTGGGAGGTCTGAAAATCGAAAGTACGCCTCATGAGAAGGAATCAGGAGTCATAGAGGACTCAACGCTATTGACTGCCAGACAGCGTTGAGGAGTCATTAAGGAGGCTAACAGACTGTAAGGTTATATAGTGCCTTTCATATGTATCTATCTAACTATTATATAGTGCCTTTAATATCTATCTATCAATCAATCTATTATATAGTGCCTTTCCTATCTATCTATCTATCTATCTATCTATCTATCTATCTATCTATCTATCATATAATGCCTTGATGTGTGGAGTACAAGTCACAGGAGGTTCTGCTCAAGCTTTATAACACACTGGTGAAGCCTCATCTGGAGTCCTGGGTGCAGTTTTGGGCTCACCAGACACCGCAGCACTAGAGAAGGTCCAGAGAAGAGCGACTAGGCTGATTTGAGGACTACAGGGGATGAGTTATGAGGAAAGATTAAAAGAGCTGAGCCTTTACAGTTTAAGCAAAAGAAGATTAAGAGGAGACCTGAGTGATGTGTTTAAAATTATAAAGGGAATTAGTCCAGTGGATCGAGACTGTTATTTTAAATGAGTTCATCAAGAACACGGGGACACAGTTGGAAACTTGTGAAGGGTAAATTTCGCACAAACATTAGGAAGTTTTTCTTTACACAAAGAATGATAGACACTTGGGATAAGCGACCAAGAAGTGTGGTAGTCAGTTGGACGTTAGGGACTTTCAAAACTCGACTTGATGTTTTTTTTGGAAGAAATAAGTCGACAGGACTGACTGGAGAGCTTTGTTGGGCTGAATGGCCTGTTCTCATCTCGATTGTTCTAATGTGAATGACTACACTGGGTACACCGATTTCTGTTTTGTAAATTGGGGTTGGTGCCTTTAAACAGGTTTGCACTGATGCGGAGGGGCTTGTGGGATTTGTAGTTTGGGGTTTGAATGCACTGTGCCAATAAAACCAGAAGAGAAGGATGCGGCGGGACTTTTTGATTGTGCCATTTTCCAATCAACATCATCATCAGCGGCTCCCAAACCTTTTAGTTACTGGCCATTTGTGGCAGAGAAGGATGGCGCAGTCTCAGCCACCACATTTAAGGACGGCGGTGGGTTCTTTTTCCTCCCAATTCGATGCTCTTGGAGAAGGGGTGCGCCTCTGAAGACTCCAGTGGTAGGACATCATTTCACTATCCAGTGTATTGAACAGGAGCGTTCCACACTTCTTTCCATCATTTAACCACGATTTCCATTTCCATCACTTACAGTGTTGGGGGTTTGGTCGTGAGGTTTGTTTGGTACTTTTTGGGTAGTTATTCTAGCAAATAAGGAAAATTTTATATATTTGTGTGTTTGGTGTGTTTAATCTTTACGGGCATTTTCCTGGGGTGTTGTGAATATTCGGATGGCAGGGTGTAAATATGGTAGGGCTTAGGTGTTGGCCTGATGCTATCAGTCCCTCATTTTAAAAGCCTAGCAGTCTCCTTGCTATGTAAATCTGAGGGCGACTTCCGCACTCGCTAGAAGTCAAGGGGTGTGTGTTACATGTGAAAGGGTTCAGAATGATTATGCAAAGATATTTGTCCAAAATGTTGTTGATTTGGTTTACAAAGCCTTCAATAATCTGCTCCATCCTATATCTCAGAAGGCCTCTCACCTTACACTCCAAATTGTAACCTCAGATCTTCAAATGAGGGTCTGCTTAGAATTCCAAGAGTTAAACTTAAAAGAAGTGGTGAGGCGGGCGGGCGGCCTTCTGCTGTTAGGCACCTCAAATCTGGAATACGAGTTTACTGATGAGTTCACGCTTTTGTTTTCAGTTGACTAGATTACTGTAAAGGACCACTGAAAAAAGTCATCAATCAGTGACAACGAGTGCAGAATGGAGCTGCTAGAATCTGAATAAAAAAAGAAAATCTGAGCACATCACACCAGTCTGAGCGTCACTACACTGGTTACCTGTGCCATTTAGAATTGGCTTATGGTTTACAAAGCCATCAATAATCTGCTCAATCCTATATCTCTGAATGTCTGTTACCTTACATTCCAAATTGTAACCTCAGATCTTCAAATGAGTGTCTGCTTAAAAATCCAAGATCCAAACTTAAAAGAAGGACCACCGAAAAAAGTCATCAATCAGTGACAACGAGTGCAGAATGGAGCTGCTAGAATCTGAATAAGAAAAGAAAATCTGAGCACATCACACCAGTCTTGATGTCACTACACTGGTTACCGGTGTCATTTAGAATTGACTTTAAAATTCTGCTAATGGCTTACAAAGCCTTCAATAATCTGCTCAGTTCTATACCTCAGAATGTCTTTCACCTCACACCCATCCATCCATCCATTATCCAACCCACTATATCCTAACTACAGGGTCACAGGGGTCTGCTGGAGCCAATCCCAGCCAACCCTCGGTGCAAGGCAGGAAACAAACCCCGGGCAGGGCACCAGTCCACCGCAGTTTCACCTTACACTCCAACCTTAGATCTTGAAATGAGGGTATGCTTAGAATAAGAGCTAAACGTAAAAAAGAAACTTAAAACTTGATGCATTAGGATTAAAAGCCAAGGTGGAGGTAAAGAATTTAGGGATAACTCTGACCTGAATTTTAAATCACATATTAATCAGATCACTAGGACAGCATTTTTTCACTTAAGAAATACAGCAAAGTTAGACCTGTTATAACACGGCAAGGTGCTGAGAAATGAGTTCACGCTTTTGTTTTCAGTCGACTAGATTACTGTAATGCACTCCTCTCAGGGCCACCCGAAAAAGTCATCAGTCAATGACAAAGAGTGCAAAATGGAGATGCTAGACTCTTAAACTAGGAAAAGAAAATCCGAGCACATCACACCAGTCTGAGCGTCACTACATTGGTTACCTGTGCCATTTAGAATTGGCTGATGGTTTACAAAGCCTTCAATAATCTGCTCCATCTTATATCTCAGAATGCCTCTTACCTTACACTCCAAATCGTAACCTCAGATCTTCAGATGAGGGTCTGCTTATTATTTCAAGAGCTAAACTTAAAAGAAGTGATGAGGCGGGCGGGCGGGCGGCCTTCTGCTGTTATGCACCTCAAATCTGGAATAGCCTGCCAGTAGGAATTCGCCAGGCTGATATGGTGGAGCACTTTAAAAAAACTGCTAAGAGCTCATTACTTTAACATGGCTTTCTCAGAGCTTCATCTTAGTTTAATCCGGATATTCTGGATATGTATTGAATTCCACTAGTCTACAAAAAAGATTTTTTGTTTGCTATTGGGAAATTTGGAGCAGCTCTTTATTAAGTTTCCATCCATCCATTAACCAACCCGCCAGCCCACCTCAGGGAAGAACAATGTAGGATCGCCAATGCACCTCACCTGCATGTCTTTGGACTGTGGGAGGAAACCCACGCAGACACGGGGAGAACATGCAAACTCCACGCTGGAAGGACCCGGGAAGCGAACCCGGGTCTCCTAACTGAGAGGCAACAGCGATACCCACTGCACTGCACCGTGCCTCCTAATGAAAATCAATAAAAATACATTTAAAAAATAATTTTTATTTAGCACTTTTTACGTCAATATTTCTGTTTTATAGTGCCTTCTATATGTATTTATCTGTATTTTAAATAATGATTTCCATACCTATATACAGTTTCTACTATATAGTGCCTTTGACATGTATCTATCTGTATTATTTTAGCGCTTATCATATCTGTCTACTTTATTATGCCTTTCAGGTGTATCGATCTGTTTTTATATACCTGTAGTGCTTTCCATACCTATCTGTCAACTTTATTGTGCCTTTCACGTATATCTGTCTCTATTCTACGTATACAGTGTTTTTCATTCCGTTCTATTTGCTTTATAGTGCCTTTCGCATCAGTGTATTAAGACCAAACTACTGTGCATGTCACAAACAGCCAGCTGTTCCGTCGATGGAGACGTCGCGCACCGCGCGGCCCCGCTGCCGATATCTTGGCGCGCTCCCCCCCAGTCTGCTGTTCCTCCAGCTGTTCCCGTGGGCTGCGCCGCGCTGTGCGTGTGCCGCTCCTCGCGCGTTCCGATAAGCCTCCTCAGACTTTGCACTTGCACTGCGCCACCGTGCCACCGCAGATCATCTTCTCCCATATTTATTTAAAAATTTACAGTATAACTGTCTTAATTTTGCAAATATTTAAATTTCATTTATTGAGGCAAATTTTGCACAGTTTTTAAAGGATAATTTGTATAAAAGAGGTTTTCCAGCAACATATGATGATATTTTAGAGGTTTTCAATGGCTCCTGTTGAGGCAGGGATAATAGATAGGATTCTGTCTTCATGGACAGGGTGCCTGTGCAATGCTTGCCCTCTAGGGGGCGATCACCTCTACAAACCCTAACCCATATCTACATCACATCACTCTAAGTGTTGTCATTGTTTTCTGATAAATATGAGCACCGGACTCTGACTCGGTCATTCCAGAACATTCATGTTGTTTTTCGGAAGCCATTCCTGTGGAGCTTTGGCTTTCTCCTTCGGGGTCCTTGTCTTGCTGGTCTTCTCCCAACTTGCAGGTTTCTTGTAGAGTCCATCAGGTTATCCTTCTGTGGTTTCTTCATAATTTTCATGTCTCATTTCTTTTCCCCCCTCACAAGCCTACCAGGGCCTGCAGCGGAGAAGCTTCCCCATAGTCTGATGCTGCCACCAGTGAGGGTGGTGAGCTGTCATCATTTGAGTCAGAAGACCCTCCCGCAACCCTGGTCTTAAGCAAAGTGTAACTGGGAGGGTGGCATAACATCACGGGCAGGGAACGCAAAGAGACCACCTCCTGAATGGAGCGGAGCTCTGGAGTCTTCAGCTAAACTTCATTGGTCTTGATGGGCGTTTCATGACTGACGTGGTGAGTGTTGCATGATTGACCTCATAGGTATTGTGGGGTACAGTTACACTCTGGTGGTCCCTACTCCCCCTTTATATAATAACAGCACCAGCATGCTTCATGCCTGAAAACTGCTCGCTTCACCCCAGGGGTCGTTCAGTATTCTGCCAGAGAGAATTTCGTTGCTCTACCCAGACATTCCTCTGCCAGTCTTCCCATTTCATTATGATTTTTGTGGAGGTCCACGGTAACAGTAGCCCACTAAACCTTAACGACAACTGCATACATAAAGAGTCTACTTAAAGACATCAGAATGCAAATTGGTGTCTTAACATAAGAGCCGAGATTTGGCCAGCTGATCCCACTCCATCAGTGCGGCTTTGTTCTTGTGCTCCCCCTTACTCTCTTGAACGGCGGTCCGCTGCTCCAGTGCCCCCTTGGCTCGGCCTCGTTCTGCCCACCGATGACTCAGATCGCAGCTGTGAGCGGCCACAAGCTGTGAAGGACAGAGACAATCTGCTTCCAGTTTCCTTCTTCTCAGCCTCAGCAGCAGCCAGGCGTCTCTGGGGAGAAATGACAGCGAGACGTCCCCCCGAGCGTGAATCGCCCGTTATGTTTTATAGCGCCTCTCCTGGAATCGGAAACCCCCAAAGCCAAGCCCGGATAGAAGACCGTTTTTTCATTTTCTTGGTGGTCAATTTTTGAAGAGGAGCACATGAAATGTTATGTTGACACAGACAACTCTATCCAAAGCGACTTACAAATGAGGTTCGCACATTCAGACTAGGCGACTGTTGAGGAACAAGTGTGACATATAAACACCACAATAAATGATTTTGGAGAAAATATAAAAACAAAAAAGACAACCGAATCCACCCCACTCCAAAGCCCCCCACACACATCACACCCTGACACGATAAGACCTCCATTTATGGTCCTGTGCCTGGAGTCGCGCAGTGGGATTTCAGCAATGCATCTCCAGAGCACACGGCATTTATGGGAAGGGGACGACCAGGACAGTCCTGCCAGTGCAGGTCAGGGTTTCGATCACATCCTGGAACTTGAAACAGCATGGTGACAAGGCACTTAGCACTGCCACCTCACAGTGGGAGAGTCCTGGGTACAAATTGCAAACCCTGATGCCATCTTCACACATTTTGTGCATTCAGTGTAATGCATGAAGAATATTCTGTGCCATCTTGTAATCCACACTCAGCTCACAACTCCACTATGCGTCTGCATGGGTTTTCAGGTTCATGCATGTTTCTTGTGTGGTCCCGTGTGACTCTATTGGTGGGCTGGTGCCTCGTGTCACATACTGTCAGGATAGACCCTGTCACCCTGTGACCATCACATAATATTATGAGAGGTGGCACAGTGGGTAGCTCTACTGTTTCACAGAGCCAGCCTTCTAAGCTTGAATGCCACACCCTGCTGTTGTTTTTCTGAAGTCTACATGTTCTCTCCGTGTCCCTCTGGGATTTCCTCTCGGTTTTGGATTCATTGCTGGGACATGGAATAGCATGGTGGCACATTTAGTATCTCTGCCACCTCACAGCTCCATAGTCCTGGGTTCAAATCCAATCTCTGGTGTTTTCTCTGCACATTCGCTACTTTTAGTGTTTCATTCACATGCCAAAGACATTGGTGATAATTCATTGGCACACTTTTTCTGTGAGACACAACGTTTCATCTAACACTGCTAAGGGAGGTAGCAGCTCTCTGTGACCACAAGCTGCTTTAAAATGAGTGGATTAGCAGAACACAAAGACTGAGTGAACTGCTTCAGTTCACATGGAGGAGATGTGCACAGCTTAGTTCTGGGGGCTGCGATGGTACAAAATAAAGCAAGGCTGCCACTAAAAGTCGCCTCGGAGGAGATGGCGCTGCTACGCTCTTCTGATTAAAGCAACATTTTTGGCAGCCAACATAAAAGCTCCAGAACGGGAGGTGCAAGAGCCACCCTGGGAAGACCAGAGATCTAATCTCTCCTCCCACCCATCCTGCCCCCGGGTACCAGGCTGCCGCCTGCGCAAGGTGATTAGCGAGGCTTAAAAGGCATTTCTGAACTCTGGGACACAGCTGATCACAGATAAAAAAGGCATTTAGGAAACTGTCCGTGCCAGCAGAAAATCAGAACAGCTCATCAGCGATGTGCATCAGGAATGAAGGAAGTGGGAGGAGCAGAAGGGGCATCACGGGGGGCACTCAGGTCAGGGTGGCAGACGGGACC